>PVIC010000017.1:0-253564 GCA_004025085.1 Thryonomys swinderianus
AAAAAAAAAAAAGAAATAGCGCTTAGAAAAATTTATAAATGCTTAAAGTAGAAATCTAACATGTTCATGATTTAGAAGATTCACTATTAAGACATCAGTTCCTCTCAAACTGAATGCAATCTTAATCAAAATCTCAGCAGGTTCTTTGTGGAAATTAGAAAGCAGATCCTAAAATTTATATGAGAATATAAAGAAGTAGAATAATCAAGGCAATCTTGAAGACAGTAAAGCCAGAAGACCTATACTACTAGATACTAACACTTGTTATAACCTGCAGTAATTCAAACTGTCCTATCAGCATAAGGGAAGATAAAAATACACAAATGGAACAGAATAGAGTCTACGAAAGGACCAACAAGTATATGGTCTCTTTTGCTACAAAGTTACCTCCACATTTCAATAAAGGAAGATTAATTTTTTAAGTAGAGGGTAGTATATCAGTTGGTTATCCTTAACTCAGACTCACAACAGTTAAAAATGAATCTAAAGACCTAACTGTCAAAGGCAAAAATTAAGCTTGTATAAGAAATGTTAGAAGAAAATCTTAAGAACCTGGGGTAAGCAAAGATTTCTTTAAAATGAACACAAAAAGTACTAACTACAGATGATTGTTATTTCATTAAAATTAGAAACTTTTTATCAATGCTACCATTCTCTAGGACTGGGTCAATCTGTGATACATGTATCTACAAAAGAACCCTATTGTAAATACATAAGGAACTCTTACAAATCAGTAAGAAATTGGTTGCTCAAAATAATTTTCTTTAAAGGAGCAAAAAACTATTATATGCACATCACAAAAAAGGGTATACAGATGACCAGTGTGCACAGGGCACTTGACATCTTTAGTAGCAAGAAAATGTGAATAAAACTACAATGAAATGCCACTACCGTAGCCTACAATAGGTAACATTTAAAAGACTGACCTTACCATCTGTTGACAAGGATATAGAACAAGCAGAACTTTTATTTCTTGGTGCTGGACATGTAATTGGTATAATCAGTTTAGAAAACTGGCAATATATACTAAAACATGAGAGTACTGTATCCTATTTTTAGATATACACTCAGTAGAATGAGAACCATATGTCCATCAAAAATCTGTTCCAGGAATATTCATAAAACTTTATAATATCTCAAACTGGGAACAGTTCAACAGAAAAGTGAATAAGTACATTTGTGAGATTGATAACAAAAAGACTGTGATATGCTGTAATGGCTTAATCATACAGATAAAATGTTGAGAAAATTCCAATGCAAAATATATGTTATATGGTTTCTTACATATTTGGATATGTGGATGTATAAGTGGGTGGATGCCTTAATTACGCATGCATACATGGGTACTTTTGGTCACACAGGTTAGAAGAGTAGTTCATTTGCCAGCGCAGACAGGAAGAGCGTGAGGAGGCCCTTCGGGGTGCTGGTGGATGTGGAACAGGGTATCAATGAGAAGAAATGATACTTGTAATACTTCCTACCCATAGTAACCCAGATGACCCTTAGTAGTGAACTGGCTGAATAGAATACATTAATAGTCATAAGGGGCTACATTAAGTGGCAGGGAATAAACTAGTATCTGTAGATAATAACATGAATAAAGCGCAGAAACATAATGTTAGGTGAAAGAAAAAAGTAATTTACACAGGAATGCTCTACTATGCCATTCATACAAAGTTTGAAGAGTTGAAAAGTTTTAAAAGAAAAACTAACCTGGCTTTGGAAATAATTCAGTTGATAACCTTTTCAGAGAATGAAGGAGCTAATGATCGGAAGAGGGAAAGGTCATGGCAGTGCTCTAAAGCTCTGAGATAATCACATCAGCTTTTCCTTTGTGGTTTTTCATTGAATTTTAATTTATATACATCTTCCTCTAAGCTTGCTTTAATAGAAATTTATAAAATAAATATTTAAAAGATTTGCAGTGCTCAGGATGTAGCTCAGTGGCTCCACACCTACCTAGCAAGGGCAAGGTTCTGAGTTCAGTCCCCTATTTATAAAAATGTAAAAGGTTTGCAGCTGCTGAATGAATTCTAACATTATATGTATCTATGAAGACAAAACAAGACAGTCAGCCCTGATGGGCACACTTACAGTCTCAGCATTAGGCAGAACCAGAAGGAGCACAAGGTTGAGCCCAACCTGGGGAATTTAGTAACTTAGACACTGTCTCGAAATAAAAAGGGCTGGGGTTGTAGTTTAGTGTGAAGAAGATGTGGGTCCAACCCCCAGCTCTACCTCCTTGAGAGGCCTGAGTGCAGCTGTGTATGTTGGTACATGCCTATGATTCCAACTTAGGCTGAGGCAGGAAGATTTCAAGTTCAAGGCCAGCATGAGAAACTTAATAAGATACTGTCTCAGGAAGGGCTAGATTTGTAGCTCAGTGCTAAAATCTTTGAGGCTCTGAGTTCACATAACCAAAAAAGTATTAGCAGAGCCCTATTAATAGAAACTGGAAAAAATAGTACTTTTATTACTCTTTTTGCATTTTTCCATATCATTGAATAAAATTGTATAATTTTTTACTTTTAGCAACTTCACTGTGTATACTATATGTTATTTTAAGTTTTAGAAAGGCATACTTTTAAACTGATGTGAATTCAAACTATGTTAGCATTGTGATCCTTTAATTTATTGCTTTGGTAGCAGCTTCACTTCTAAGCATGCTTTTAAATTTGAACTTTCAGTTCTTTTAAACATGTATCATCTGGGAAGATGAAGAGCTTACAATTCCTTTCCAGATAACAGACTCATTAGTAAAATCTAACCTCTTCCCTTTTTAGATTTATTTGCAGCAATTTTGTTACTGATGCCAGTATTCTGATTCAGCATTCGTAAGGATTCTGTCACATGGGGGATATGAGGTAGACCTGGGCCTTCTCATCTTTCCCAGTTTTCACTAAGACTCATGCCTAGTCATCTCTCTCTGGTAGCCACTGAAAATGTTCTTCTCTAAAAATTTTTGGCATGTAAAATATTCACCATATAATTTTATTTGAATAATAAATGATGTATTAACAATAATAATCATTTTTCTAGAGAAAATCTCTTCATGAAAACAAACTGAAGAGACTGCAAGAAAAAGTAGAAGTCTTGGAGGCAAAGAAAGAAGAATTAGAAACAGAGAATCAGGTGTTAAACAGGTAATGTGTTTTGTGTGTATTCACCATTGTGATGATTTTGATGTCACAGAACTTTGTTTCCAAGTATAATGTACTTTGTGTTTTAGAATATATATATATATATATATATATATATATATATATATATATATTTACTTACTTACTTACTTACTTGATAACCCCTGATGCATTATCTTATATTTTTCTTTCTAACTAAATGCTCCTTCACACCAAAGGGTCTATCACATGACAGGTGTTTGTTTGCATTATGGTTGAAATTAACAAAGATTAGTCACTGGCTCTACTATCTAGGAGTGGTGTGTTCTTGATGCTAAGATAATATCACGTGGCTATTGTGTAATTCTGAAAATAGTGGCTACAACTTTGAATCAAAGGTCAGTTTTTGGTTTCTTGCTGTGGAAAACAATGATTGAGCTATAGTGTCTGGTTTTATAGGCAAGCCTGAGCACAGATAACCAGCATTATCAGTTTTTGAGCAGAGAAGTTGTTGGTGATAACATGGGATGACCCATTGGATTCAAGTTAATAAAATATTTTTTGAATCCAGCTAATTAGTGGTAGTCTTCTGTACTCAATCAACCATTAGACTTTTCTATACTGAAAATTGCCAGTAATATCATGCTGTGATATTTCAGTGTATGCACTGGTATTGGTTGTAGTTCTTGCCAAAATATGATTTTTTTTTTTTTAGAACATTCAAGAGGTTTCTAGACTGGGATTGATGCCAACTTTACAACAGGCGTTTTAAAGTAGGAGACTACCGATTTCATTCGAAAACCAAATTGAACTTATTGTTTCTTTTATTAATGTTGCAATGTTATTGTTTTGAGATTGGGCAGCTGTGGCACAGGTCACCTAAGGCTTTGGATGGCTCTGAAAGTATACTTGGTAGTGTGATCGATGATCAGGAATCATGTTCAAAAAATAATCCTCTATGAAGGCCTAAAATGTTTTTCTTAAAGCTGATGAGCTTCACAAACTTCGTGGTTACCTTCTATTCATTATTGGGAAAAAAAAACATGTTTTTCTTCCACGCTCAGAGCCAGTATAACACTGCAGCAGGGCAGAGGTTTTCCCATATGCCAAGCAAATGGTTCTCCAGTGGACACTGACTGGGTTCCTGTAACTCCATCCCGATACTGTCTGCCTGGGCGTAATGTCAGATCCCACACGGCTAAGCCCTCATTCCCAGAAGCCCGCCCGGGCGCAGGCTGCTCACAGCCTCAGGGTGGGAGCTGTGTTTCTGACAGGCTGTAAATAGCTCTTCCCAGGACCCTCTGTCAGGAATCACTTACTTTGCTTGAGTAGCTCACAGAACTCTGGGGAGTGCTTTCCACAAGTTTGTTATAGAGAATGTTATGGAGGGTCCAGAGGAGAAGCCAGTGGGGGGCACAAGTGTGGAGCTCCCATGCCATGTGCCTATCCGTCACCCTCTAGGATTTCCATGTGGTCAGCAACTGAAGAGCTCCTCTGGTGCTGTACTTTGGGGAGCTTCACTTCAGAAGCAGAATTGATTGCTGTACTGGTCACTGGGGAACAACTCAACCTTCAGCCTTTCTCCCCTCCCCAGAGCTGGACAGGGGTGTGGCTGAAAGTTCCAACTCCCTAACCATGTCTTGGTCTTTTTGGTGACCTCAGGCAAAAGCTTTCCAGGGTCCCCCAGCTACCAGTCACCTCCTTACTGTAAAAAAGATGTTCTTTTTTACTTCTGGATTCCAAGGGGTTTTAGGAGCTGCCTGAGACCAGGGGCAGAGACGAAATATATATATTTTTATTATATCACAATATCATACCTGCATTTCAAAAATTAGATTGAACTACATAAATTCTACATGTGATCATATTTTACATTTAAAAATTACAGTTTCATAAAGCTCACCTAGCACTGTCTTTATTCTTATTTGATTTCTTTTGTGAGATAAGGCATTCTTTGGTGTAGAATCTCCTTTCAGTTTTGGGATTCATAGGTGGGGAAACAGTGGAAATCAAAAGCAAGGGTATGAAAAGGTTTTTAATCTGATTAATTGGCCAATAAGACTACAATAAATTGATGGTTTTCAATGCTAATTATTATATATAATAAAGATACAGTGTTATCTAAGTACGATTTTATATATGATGTACAGATACATCTTATAATTTAGAAATTATTCTCTTTCAATTTAAAATACTTTGTGAAGCCAGATATGGTGGCACATGTCTGTAATATCAGCACTTGGGAGGCTGAGGCAGGAGAATCACCGAGTTTGAGGCCAGCCTGGATTATGTAGTGAGATCAAGGAGAGCCTGAGCTACATAGCAAGACCTTGTCTCAAAAAACAAAACAAAATGTGAATCAGTAACCATGTAACTCTGAAAAGAATGACACTTTTTTTTTCTTTTTAAGACAAAATGTTCCATTCGAAGAATATACAAGGCTTCAGAAAAGACTAAAGGATATACAGAGACGGCACAATGAATTTCGAAGTCTAATTTTAGTTCCTAACATACCTCCAACAGCATCTATCAATCCTACTAGCTTTCAGTCATCAGCCATGGTTCCAGGCTTGGAACTGTGCTTTCCTCCTCATATTCAGGTATAATCATTTATTTTAGGGAAAAAAAGCCAAACATTTCTAAAGGTTTTTACCGGCTAAAGTAGTTTAAAGCCCAAATTGTAAGTGTGATCTTAGCTACAAAAATAGCCTATCTATCCACTTCAGGCCAGCCTTAACTTCGCTTTTGAGGACCTAAAACTTTGGCTGACTGGTAGATTTGAATATGTTCTATCTTTTAGTGATGGTGCTGGGGGTAAAATATCCTGCTAGGCAGTAGATAAGAAAGTTGTAATGATTTTTTGAGTAAGGTGGACTTTATAAAACTTGGTCATGTACTACTGAGCATTTACTAATGGAGTATGTATGATACCTGTTTTACATGCAATAGTTTAATACTAATGAAAAATGCTTTGAGGGCAGGGACTGTTTTGGCTTGTTTGTTGTTTGTTTTTTATGAAACAGGATCTTGCCATAGTTCAGGCTATCCTTGAACTCTCTAGGGATGAAGAAACTGAGTCAGAAAGATGAAGGGACTTGCCTAAAGTTGCTTAATAAATGACAGAGTTAAGTTTGAAACCTGTCTGATTTCTACTGTATCAGGCCCCAAAATATTGAAGGAGTCAAATTGATTGCATGGTTTTTGGAGGAATAAGTAATGTTCTATAATATTATCAGCACAGATTTTAATCACTGAATTGAATATTAGACCAAGTGCTTTGTTTATAAGAAACTGCTAATAAATTCTAGTCTTGCTTCAGTGTTGCCATGTATATATACCTGAGACTCCTTAGTATTTTCTAATTTACTCCCTAGTGAATTTCGGACCTAGGGAAGAAGAGACTGTGGATTTTGCTTAAGGTCAGAGCCTGGGGCAGGAGAGAAGCAGGACGAGTGAGCAGCTCCTGGGCCCTTGCTGCTCTTCTTTTAGACGGTGGAGGTGGATATCACTTCCCTGCAGCTTGTTGCAGGCCTGTGTACGAACGAGAAGAGACTCCTGGTTTTCCTAACAGTTTCTCTTGCTTTGCTTTCCTACACCATTTTTAAGGAGGAACAACATCAAAGGGAGCTTACTCTCCTTCGCAAAAGACTAGAAGACCTAGAAACAACACAAAGAAAGCAACTAGAGGAACTTGGATCTCCTGGGGAATGATGTTCCTGGCGGAAAGACAGAGAGATCAAAAGGGGTGAAATCACAGACTCAGTAAAATGTGAAGTTTTAACATATGTGGCATTGAGATACTTAACTACTGTTTGCCGAAGTGAATGTGTCTCAAGAAAAAAGGTACCAATTATGACAAGTGAAGCATTAAAAGAAAGTTTCATAGACATTTAGAATATATATTGATGACTTTTTGAAAATATAAAACTAAATCAATAAAAGGGACTAATTAGGAAATCAAGGTATAAAATTAACTTTACTTTGAGTTTTTTGACACTTTGCCTAAAATATATCCACTTTGAAAATTCCTTTCACCTTTTCTTTGAAGGTGCTTGACTATACCTTATGGTTTACTATAAGAACTGTAAGTCTAGGGCCGGAGGGTTAGCTCAGTGGTTCTGGCGCCTGCCTCGTAAGCGCAGGGTCCTGAGTTCAATCCCCAGTAACCACATACAATGCTGGGTGTGGAGACTCACGCCCACTAGCAGTCAATGCCACATGCCACAGTGCTGGGCGTGGTAGCTCACGCCTGTGGTCCCAGCACTCAGGAGGCAGAGACAGGAGGATTGCTGAGTTCGAGGCTTGCCTGGACTACATGGTGAGCTCAGAGCCAGCCTGAACTACAAAAGCGAGACCCTGTCTCAAAAGAAAAAAAAAAAGAATTATAAGTCTAAGGCTGGAGGTTTAGCTCAGTGGTTCTAGCACCTGCCTAACAACTGCAAGGTCCTGAGTTCAATCCCTGGTAACCACATACCACAATGCCAGGTGTGGTGAGTCACACTTGTAAGCAAACATCCAATAACCACACACCACAATGCCGGGCGTGGTGGCTCACGACTGTAATCCCAGCACTAAGGAGCCAGAGGCAGGAGGATTGCTGAGTTTGAGGCTTGCCTGGGCTACAAAGTGAGTTCAGGGCCAGCCTGAACTACAAAGAGAGACCTTGTTTAAAAAATAATAATAATAATGTCCATAGTTTCTGAGGAAAAAAGAGATGACAATTTAAAAGATGGCATGAAGAAAACTTCAAGGTATCTATTATAAACCTTTGTAAAAGGCTACTTTTGAAAAAGCTGTGTATACATAATTTATTGAAGAGCTTAATAAATATTTTTCTACCTAATGTTTTGTGTTTAATTTCATTTCGGTCTAACAACATTCTGTTTTTTTTTTAGCAGTTTAGAAGATTTCATTGATTATGGCTTTTCTAAGTTGGAATTAGTAGAAAATTAAATCATGTGGCTATTTTAAAAAGAGCTACTGATGGCAGAACCCAGGATCCCTCTAGAGTAGTGGTATTTATGTCCCACTCCTCTAAATCTACACAAATGATGACATTTTATTTTTCTCTGTCCCAAAGTATGTCATCATTTACTTTATTTTTCACTGAGTACCCTTTGGACACTTTTCATGTAACATCTTTTTGAGAAATTCTTCTGTAATAATCTCATGTCACCCAAGCAAAGTATTATCCACAAGCTATCAGAGTCAAAGTCCAAGTCTGTAGAGGAGCACAGGAATGCAGTGGACCGGCCCTCAGCCTCATTTATCAAGAAATTAGGTTTACTTACTGCATAATGGAGCTGCCTCTTCATGTAGTGTATGAAGTGACACCTTGCTTCTGAGAATTAATTTCTATGGTGCCACTTAGAATAAAAAACCTATTATAACTAGAAGATTGGGGGAAACAAAAGACCAACAGTCCAGTTACATCAAAATGTTTATTTTTGGATATAGACATTTAAAACATTCATCTTCAAGAACAGCTTCGATCAGGTATACAATAAGAAATAGACTTTATATCCTAATACAGAAAAGGTAACAGAATTAATTTTTAAATGCTGCTGTAGACACTACTGTTAGAAAAAAAATTTATAAATGAATTGTTTTGCACCAAAAAATATGCGAAGAAACTTGAAAATAGATATTGTTTGCCATTTGTTTCTCTAGTTGCTGTTTCTATAGACCCAGTGACTGATTGTCTTCAGCACACATCTATTTTGGCCATTTACTGCATTTGGCTAATGTGATCCAAAATGTGATCTAGATAGTGCTTTTCACTGGAGGATTGACAAACACGCTACATACATTAGTGAATCTTCGTACCACCTCAATGAGGTAGGTTAGAAATATACAGAAATTGAGGCACAAAGAGGTAAGTGACTTGCCCAAAGTTCCTAATAGTACAGTCCCTGGAAGAGGAGGTAACTGCCCACACAGGACTCACATGCCATAGAGCTGGACAGGGACACCCTTGTGTAGCATTCAGTAAATTCTTAGATAAAGCTGTAGCTGATCCTTTGAGTTCACTGTACCCTAAAGAAAGGGAAGTCTTTTGGGCAACTCTCCTACCCTTGGCTCTCAACTCTCCTAGAACTGTTGTTTTATGAATGCCTTCACCTCTTTGAAGACTGTAGCAGCTTTGGATGGGGACCAGACCTCTTACCTTAATACTTAAAAGTAACCTATTTGGTAGTATTTTTGAGATGTGTCCGTTGGACAGACAGTGGTCAAAAGTGACAGGATTGGAACGGCGGCGCCTATCAGGGCAGTAACTGCTGCTTTCTGTGAACCATTTGCTGAGGTGTCACCTCTCTCTCTCTTTACCAGATATTAAGGAACAGAAAAGAACTGCATTTACCTAGGACAAATTCACATTTCAGTTCTGATGTTCCATACAGTATTGGTAAATGGTTTTAAGGAATGTGTGATCAATGTTTTATTTACTACCTGAATTTTTTTTTTCCCCAGATCTGGGACTTAGAGCACCATGGGTAAAAGGTGCCTGCCCCAAGGAAAGTTTGAGAGTTGCCAATTACACTTTTTACTTCTGGTTTAATAGAAGGAAAACACAGTGGTATTAAAATTGGTCATGAGCAGCAAAAATTCAGGAATAAAAAACTCAGCAATAAAAAGACTACAGTATAACTGGATAGGGAGATCTTTAAAAAGAAAGGCATGAATGAGTATTCAAAATTCTTTCTCCTGTAAGGAATAATTTCCAAAAGTACATAGTAAGACTAAGATACCAAGTTGTTCACTAATATTTTTCAGGCCTTAGGCCTCAAATATATATTTATTTATATATAATACTCCAGTGTGAACAGCAGTTGGATGAAATGTAAAATGTATCTTTTTTTAAATCACACACAAGTATTTATAACCACAGGGTTCACCAGAAATCTAAAGCAAGGAGTCACTAGTATATAAATGTAGGATTAGAGTGACTTACACTTCCACAGATAGTTCCGATCAAAGGTTTTTAAACAAAAATAATATTTTTTACAATATCCAACATGTTCACCACCAAATACATTTAGTATGAAAAGATAAATAAAAAAGGAACATACATTAGGACAAAGGGTCTGGGGTAAACCACTGTTGCATCTCAGTAAAGCCCACTCACTCTCCTTGCTTTAGAGCTCCTGGGTGAAAAATGGAGGCGAGTAAGATGGAGTGCAGTTGGCGACCACTGAAAAACACGAGCCCTTTCAACAATGTGGCAACACTGTTAGTTTTTGGTTTAAACACACACACACTCACAAATGCTAAGTGTACACACTACCAAATTCTGCGGTCAGCTTTTCCAAGAACTACTGGGGAAAGTTTCAATGCTGCAGATCCTCGAGGTTGCCCTAACACCTCCACCTCGGTTCCAAGTGACTCCTTTCACATTCTGTTTTGAGCATTGGCAATATCCCTTTTTCTGCAGAGGTGCAGTGTAGTTACAAGTGCTACACAGCTGTAGTTTTCCAACAAAACCACTTGGATATCATTGTGCTTAAGTGGAGACTGTCATTACAATACTGACACTTGCTTACTGGCCCTGTATTCTCTGTAAACAAGGAGGCTGTTTGCAACAACCACTTCAACTCTATTTACAGAAGGGTTCCCACAGTATACACACAGGCACAGTGGTCGATATGCTTACTAAAAGCTGTGCATGTGCCTTGGTCTCTTAAAAAGACAGTGCTCAAAGTGGAACCTTTGTGCAAACCTAAAAAATTAACGACACAGAGTAGCTCAAGTAGCCATTTTGCTCCCAGGTCGTCTGAAGAATTTTGCCACGGTAAGCCAGGCCCCAGAGTGCTTATATCCACTTGCATTTCTTCTTCTCATCAAATAAGACTTTAACATGCAAGAGTTGTTTCTGAGCTTCTTCCAGCCCTCGTTCTCTTTCTAGTTTATTTAGAATCTGTTGACAATTAGAACAGTTATTTTAGATATTGGGGTTTTGGCGTTAAAATTCTGTTTTGTTTTGTTTTTTTAAATCCTGATGCTGTGAGTGGTAAAATCTGTGTGAAACAGATGCCAACATTTTCTTCGATCATTTACATACTCACTTTGCAAGTTGTTTTACTAAGTCATTGTCACAGGATCAACAACACTTTGCCTTAAAATAGAAGGCCTCAAGAAATACCAAGTATTTGCTTACAAATGTGGGGCCAGACTTCCAAGGCCCTGCTTTATGCATTATGTCACAGCCATTCCAAGCACAGCAAGCATTCCTGGGCAGCCAACATGCAGGCAAGTATTTCTCCTTAAATGCAGCAGGCAGAGGCATCCTCGTGGGAGACAAGAACTCCCCCCCCCACCTCCTGGACAGTGTCGTCCCTTCTGTCCCCTCCCCTCCACAGTGCTTCCCTTCTCCCCTTCTCACCCTTGGAAAGAGGGATGCTTATCATGTTTAAAGAACTCATCGCCTCAACCCTACCTTCGCTCTTCACTTGATCTTCAAGTAGCAAATGGAATTGGTGAGCTATTCTCACCATTGACATGGATAGCCTGTCCCAGCATGACTGAGTGGGGGGAATCAGGGAAGGGGGAATTAACATATATTTGGAAACAATGCATCCAGGTTAAGGAGAATTAATCATAAGGGAGAATGGTACTTCATTACTAATGGTTGTAAAAACCCTGAATTAAAACAGTTGGTATTGAAATAGCTGCTTATGTTAGAAATATGTCGTAATTGCATATAACTACTGAATTCAGAATCTAGGCGTAGCTTTCATTTTTAGTAGACTACATTCAAGCCTAAACTGGCCCCTTGAACAAGGCCACAATTTACTCATCAGAGCTAACTTGAGTCAGTGTGGCTGTAGGTCCCATGAGTTCAAATGTAAATGCAGGCTGCTCCAAAGGTGGGCATATGATTTAAAGACAAGAGGGACAACCGCATACGGGGTCTGGCTTGGTACCAGGACCCCCACCTCTGGCCTCTCTTTCTGGCTGTTTGGGATTACCAGAGCTGTCCTGAGATTTAGAGGGGACACAACAGCCAAATCCTTGTGACTGATTCACAGGTTAAAAAGATGTTAAATCAAATCTTACCTCATCAAAATATTTTACGATGTATTTGTAGATTTCTGTCAAGGCCACTTCTTCATTAAATTCATTTTCGTGTTTCTAAGAAGAAAAGGCTTGTTGAGATATTCTGAAATTATTTTTGTTAAAAAGGTAAACCACAGAGAAGCTTATTTCTGCTTTTGAATGATACCTTAGATTCCTGAGTTAAGAATTCTTCCATTTCTAAAGATGACAATGGAGGCAAATCCCTGATTGCTTTATAATAAGATTTTACTTCCTCTTTGTAGGTTGGGATATCCTTCGCATAGAGAAGCTTGTTAGTTGGTGCTTCCTGAAAAACAAAACAGCCAGCATACCACACACATAAAAATCCAGGAGAATTTCTACCCGCACAGTGTAGCTGAGCCTCCACCACCAGCAGTATCTCCTGGTAACAAGGCTCCATGTAGGAGGCCACAGAAACGGTGACTGAGGGACTGACTGCCATCTAGATAGTTCTGGTGAGTCACTGTTCTTTTCAGGCAGATTAAATGCTAATATATTCTGCCTCCTCATAAAAGAACTAAATTATTATTTTTGCAGGATTTTGAGTTACTGTAACAATAGAACTTATTTCAATCATAGTTCATTACTAATGGTCGTAAAAAGCCTGAATTAAAACGTTTGCTCTCATCCTCACCCACCAGTGAATTTGGCATTTATAAAAGACTTGATTGTAGGTCTGATTGAGCCCTTTATAGAACTATGAAACTGGTAAGTAATTGGCAGAGGCAGATTTTCCAGCTCGTCCCTCTTATTTCATTAGATTATAAAGATCTTCCAGTTTCCTCAAGGAAGCGTATGGTTGTTAGCATTGGTGGCTCTGATATCTATCTGAATGTGCAAAGATTCCCTGACAGTTTTAATGGTTTTATTTAATTATAATAGCGATAATATTTAAAGAGCAATTAAGTGGAGGTTTTATATTAAAGCTTTTTTTTCTTTTTTTACAAAATTTAAAAAAATTCTCCTTGGGGAAAGTAGGTAAGTTAGTGGTCAGGATAATGCTCCAGTGCATTTTGTAGAATCCAGTGGCTGAATGAATGGCCTGATGACTCATTCTTAAGGATACCCCAAGCAAGATTTACTGAGATTTTCTTGTCAATCTTAAGTGGAACTCACAAATGTGATCATTCATTCATTCATTCATGTGAGATGGGGTTTATTCAGGGTGGTATGGCTTTAGACCATTAATTTACTCGTTCAATAAACACTGATTTAGCCAGGTATGTTGACCAGACATTGAGTATATAAAGATGATGATTGGTACCTGCCCTTGAGAAGCTCACAATCTAATAGGGAAGGCAAACCTATGATTTTTTTTTTTCCTGGTACTGGGGATTGAACTCGGGACCTTGTGCATTCAAGGTTGGCATGGTACCATTTGAGCTAAATCCCCAGCCCCTAAACCTATAATATTAACTGTGATGTAAGTAAAATTATAAAAAGAAAAGGCTATAGAATTGAACAAATTAGTTTATATAACTACTTGATGACCTCTGGTGAGAATTATAACCTCAGAACATCAATTTCCTCTATAAAAAGGGTCACAAAACTACCCATGTAGTGGACACATAGTAAGAACCCAGTAAGTAATCCAAACGGACTTTTTTCTTTGAATAAATAAATATGCAAATGTTTTCCAGTGTGCTGTGCTAAGACAAACTTTATCATGAAGAAAGTTGTGGGAAATGCACGGGGAAAGTTCACACAGGAGGTAGACAGAGCCGAGTCTCTACACTTGATGCACATCATGAAATTGAGTGTTGAATGAATGAGCAGGATTTTACTAGACCACAGGGTTGTGAGACAAGAAAGACCTGAGGGAAGAGATGCAGGCACGAGCTCTTGGCGTGTTTGGGGAGAGGATGGAGAGTGTGCCAGGAAGTGACGAGGCCGGAAAGAGGCCTGAAGTTGATCCGAAAGGAACATGTGACCATGTGAAGACAGGAGCTGGGAGGTTACAGAAAACATTCTCAATTCTTTAAGTGGTGGGGCTCCCGAGGTCACACCAAGGTTTAAGAAAGAACTTGAGACACCGTGGAAAGGGAAAGTCTAGGGGAAGGCAGGACACAGGTCAGGAGAGGGATGTTATCCCAGTGGGGAGGGAGGGGAGGAGGAGGGGGAGGAAGAGGAAGGAGAGGACGGGGATTGTTAGGGAGCGGGAACCAACTGAGGGGAGAGGCTGGAAGGACAGAGGAAGAATCAGAGATAAGGCTGAGGAGTCCCAGGTGCCGGGAGGGAAGAGAAAAGTGAAAACCAGTTTGTTTCTCACGAAAAATGGTGACAGAGTTGAAAGGTTGGCTCAGCATCTGAGGTACCTAGACATTGATCACGATCCATTCCTGGTACAATGAAAATCCAAGAGCCACTTCTCAACTTTCAGAGATTTTTCTGAAATCCATTAGGTACAGACATTGCTCAGTTTAATTTATTTTGGAGTGCTTGGAGAAGACCAAAATGTCTTTTCAAAAGCTTCCTTTCTACTTTATCTTTCTTTGTTTTCTTGAGGCTTTTTATCAGCAAAGAAGAACCACAGGAAAGCAATGTTCATGACTTGATTATAAACCGACAGACTGGTATTGTTATAAGTCTCACACAAGGTTTTCTTCCCCATAAGCTGTTTGTTATACCGAAATAGACTTTTTACAATGTATTCAGATGGAAATGACTTGGGCACATATTAACAGTTTCATATTTGGGTTAGTAATCTCAGTATCCTTTGAATGTCTTTCTAAGAAACAAAGAAAATTTATAATTCGTGGTAGTTTTTCAGAGATGCAATTCTATAGTGGAGTGGTGCTAATTCTTTTTATTTTACTTTATGAACAAGGAGGTTAAAAATAAATGGGAGCTGGATATGGTGGTGCATGCCTATAATCACAGCATCAAAAGGCTGAGGCAGGAGGACTGCCATGAGTTCAATGCCAGCCTGTGCAACATAGTCAGTTTAAGGCCAGAGTGAACTACATAGCTAGACTGTCTCAAACAAACAATCAAACAAAATGATTAAAAACTTAAAGTAAATGGGACAGATTTAAAAGAAAAACAAACTTACAGTGACCTTGAGCTTTTCAGTGGATGCGGCTTAGGTCAACGGTTGATTTTGTGAATGTTCATAAGACCTAGTGCTTTAGACTCTGAGGTGTGAGTACAGAAACCACAAAGTGGGCCTTACCTTCCCGAGCTGCTGCTCGGTGAGAGAGAAGGCGTCCATGAATGCCTGCGCAATCACTGACAGACAGCCGTCTATGTGTGGTGTCTTCTTAATGTCAAAGACAAACTGGGGGTTCTTCAGGATGTTTACCCAAAAGCGCAGAGGAAGGCTGTTCAGAAAGAATAACCCTTCTCAAACAGGGCCTTTCACAAGCAGCCAGTCACTTACTTCCTAGTTTCAAACAGGGGTCTCCTTCCTTACTGAGCACACAAACCTGCTCAGCCAAAGAGAAAGGGTTAAACACAGCTGCAAAGGCAGGAGGAGGGCTGAAAGCCACGAAGGTCCAGCGACAGGCCTCTGTCTGCACTGTTCTCTTGTGAGATGAGGTGACGGCAGCTGGCAGGATCCCTCACTGAGCTCTCTGGGGCCTGGCCTCACCCTGTCATGGGACAGCCTGGCCCGGGCCACACTGTCTCCCTGGATTCTTCAACCATGGCTCCCGACAGATTGTGCTCATGTCCGTGAGGCCTCTGGCCAGAGTCCAAGGCTCACTACCCTCCACCCGCACGTTCTTCTCTGCACTCGCTTCCTTCGAATGTTCTCCAGTGGACAGGTGCCACTGCTGTCTGTCTGTACCTCCTAAGGCAGGTGAGGCTGTGGCTCTGTCTGTCTCGTTCAGTGCTGATACATGGTAGGACCTCAAATAAATACTTGAATATGAACAAGGGACTCCTCCAGAGTCCTTGATACCAGATACCATGCTTTTCAGCTCTGGCCTTGCTCACCGCTACCACTGTATGGGATCTCTGCATGGTATCTGTTACCCTGGCAGATACCACAGTGTCCACTGCAGAACAGTGGCCTGCAGTGCCAGGATAGGTGTGGCAATGGTGGGGTGAGGGGACAGGAGTGAGCCTGAGCAGAGCGCGGATCCAGGAGAGGACTCTGGGAGAGGACTGGACATAGCGCTCTGCCACTTCGGCTCTGAAGGCTTCTGTACAACTGTGTGGCTGGCCCGAGGCTTGGAGGCTCTTGAGCTTGCCAGACAAGTCCTATTAATCTGACTCTTACTGAGCACTGGCATAACCTGTTTCAAATAGAGGTGATGAACCATATTTCTTTTCTAAAGAAAAATGTAGAAGAAATCTGGATGCCCTGCCTTAAGGTAAAATGTGAAAATACAAAAAAAGCCCATACAAACCTTTGCCTAATCCTCCTGGTCCTTGAATACTGCATTTGATAAAAGCATGAATTTAGATACACAGCTTGAAAACTGCAAGGTAACTGAGGATTTGGGGACAAATAAAGAGTTTTTTCCTAATGGAAAAATTGTATAATAAAATCACAGTATATTAATTTTTCATATTTTGCTGCTCTGACACTCTAGACAAAGTCTTTTTCATGCATTACAGAGAGCAGTTTGTTTATTTTACCCTAAACAACAGGACCTCTGCATAGCAATGATTTCTTATATTGTTTAAAAATAGAAATATGGCAAGAAACTACTTTGACTTAATAGCTTAAACAGGCCAAGACTTTGGTACAGAGATAAATGAATCCTTTTGTAACCATCCATGCCCTCCTTTTAGTTAATATTTCTGTCCTAGATTCTTAAAAACAGTCAATAATCACCCACACTCCCACCTGTTTGTTTTCCAAATATGTACGACATCAGGATCTGTGATTTTTTTATTTTCAGCCTGGGCATCCAGAAAGTCAAAAAAGTATTTGATAGCAAATGGGGCTCTGCTGTTGGGTAAACTCCAAATGCTTCTGAAGAGTTTTTCAAGCACAGAGTGAATTGCTACCTGCAAAACATGAGCGCGTGAAAGTTAGGAGATTAAAAAGCACTGCAGTGGTTCTGAAAACAGAACAGAACACCAAACCTAAGTTCAGAGAAAAGGATGTGCCAGCCAGAGAAAATGAAAATGTAAAATCGTCAGAGGCCAACACTCATGGTAAGGGACAGAGATCCTGAACAGCCACGCCCAGGTTTAGATGTGGTTCATAAGCTTTTTGCTTATAATTTCTTAGCATCATAAAGAAAGAAGGATTTCTTAGCAATCTCTAGCAACCAACCTGTCAGCTGCAGGGCTGGATACAGAAGCCAAGGAGCCTGGATATTTGGCTTTCATGAGTCACGTTCAGCCTGGAAAACTCAAGTGACACTGCTCTGTACCCAGATTTTTTTCCTGTTTCCTATATTTCCATCACAGGTTTTTACTGTGTGCTTTCCAAAGCATTTCTGTATTTTGTAAAAAACAAGTGGCTGAGCTCTCTGGGAAAGCTAAGAAAATCAAAAGGCCCAGGCTGTCCTCTGTTCACTAAACAAATCTCCTAAGCCCTAAGCAGATTCTCTCCATCCATAATCTAAGAAGCACACCCAGCACACTACTTGGGTCGGGTTAGATAGTACCATATGTACTGCTAGTCATTTCAGGAAGGGGAATCACCATAGACTTTTGTTAATCCCATTAAAAGGCAGATAAGGGGCTGGAGATTTAGCTCAAGTGGTACTGCACCAACTTTGGATGCACAAGGGCCTGAGTTTGATCCCCAATTCGACAAAAAAAAAAGGCAAATAAGTAAAATTTGCTCTGGATTTGGTATTCTGCTAGCTTTTGCATCTTACACTTTATATGTGAATAGAATTAATTTAAAAAATTAAAAATCGATAAGGTTTACAGCCACTGAAATCCCTTCATTTTATTTGCAATTCAAACAAGGAATCTTATTGCTTATCTATAATAACAAGTAAACAAAAAAATATGCTGTCAATCTAAACACAATTTTGAGATGGTGGGTAAAAGAACCTGGAACGATATTAAAATCCCTGGTTGAAGATGCTACAGAAAAATTTGTAAAGCTCTGTTATCTTTACAGTTTATTTTTTTAAAAACACAAGAAAAGGAGGGGGTAGAAAGTGTTTACAATTTAAACTTTCAATTTGCTTTGCTAGGAGGCACAAGGGATTTGTAACATTTTCACACTTCAGTGGAAATTAAGTCAAACACATCCTACACCCCCAAGGTAGCCGTAAAAGCACTCCCAGAACAGTGAGTGTACCTTAGTCGACAACAGCTTTGTCAAATACATTTCTTTTACTTTGAACTTGTGTTTCCCTCGATGTCTCTTTCCTTGTACATCTTGGAAGGCTTCTGAATCTGGTAAAATCTAAAGAGAAGACAGAGCGGCAACGTTACCCAAGGCGACCCTTTGTGCTTCAGAAGGCATGTGATTCGGCAGTAAGCACAAGAAAGCTTCAGCTCACCAAATGGCAGTGGTCATCGGTGTATTCCACGTCTGCGGGCCAGAGAGAGGGGAGGAAAACAGTCTATTAGCAAACCAGCTGCGGGCCAATTAGCCTTCTCAGGCAGAGCCCAGCTGGAGCTGTAAACCCAAGAGCCTTCTGCCCAGTCCTCCTTTGCCACACCTCTCTGCCCACTGTCAGCGAGAGGGTGCCCGGAGCAGCCCAGGAGCTGGAAGCAGCTTCCCTGTCCTCCTGGAGGTGTTCACCCAGGCCGGTGGCCGCTGGCCGCTGGCCGCTGGTTGGGGCCGGTGGGAGGGCTCAGGCCTGTCATTCACGAGCACACCTGGGCACGGCTTGTCAAGGGCTGCCAGGTGGGAAGTACAGCAAGAAGTAAGACAAGCTCGCCCCACACTAATGGGAACTCGTTCCAGCCCACGAGAGACAGCAAACTACCAATTACATAGTTGCTCCTCAATCATCATTGTGGTAAGGACTATGAGGAAAGCATATGGGAGGAAAGTACGCAACAAGGGATTACCATCAGTCTGGAAGGTTTCTTTGGAGAAGGGAAGTTAGAGCTGAACCTAAATGAACAGTTAGCAAGGGGAGTGGGGGCCCCATGGAGGAGGGCTGGGCTGGCGGTGCAGGCCTGAGGTCTTCCAGCACAGGAGGTCCAAGGCCATCCTCAACTACATAGCAAAGACCTCCGAAGGAAGAAGGAAGGGAGAGAGAGAAAGAGAACAAAAGAAAGAGGAGGAAAACGAAGAAAAAGGAGGAACATGCAACAAAGCTGGCAGAGTGGAGGAGGAAATACTTGGGAAAAAGGTGGCTGTCATGGCAAAGGGTGGAAGGTGGGGGAGCAGAGACTACGGCACTGGGGCATTTGAAAAGGAGAGACTAGAACGTCTTGCAACGCTGAGGAGGAAATACAGGCGAGAGGAGAGAGAATAGTCACAAGACCACTGAGGGCTCGCAGGTGAGGGTGTGGAGTGCTCAGGTGGTCAGAAGCATGGCGGGACCGGAAGCATGGGACAGACTGGCCTTGAGTAGGAGCAGGGCAGCCCAGACGCACAGGGAGGGAGGAGGAGGAGGAGGACGGCAGGCACAGGAGGGCCCGGAGTTAGGGTTCCGTGTTCTCTGGGCTGCAGAAGGAAGCCATCCGCTGACGGGCGGGAGTGCTGTTGGGCGGGGCTTGAGGAGCACCCAGAGCACAGCCCCGCGTCCCACAGAAGCCTAGTGGGAGCAGGAGGTGTTGAGGTCCCTGGGCAGCGGGGAGCCACAGTGACGCCCACTGCTGCCCATGGCCTTCCTCCTGCAGCTGCCTGGACGTAGGTTTGGAAACGTAAGAGTAGCTGGTTCAGCCACCGCTGGGCTCCGGAGCCGGGGCTGGTGCTGGTCAGGGAGGTGAACACAGGGCACAAGCAGGAAGGTACAGAGGTGCTGGGCTCAGCCAGGTCCGACAGGAAGAGCAGGAATGCCGGCTGCCTGGAGCCCTACGGAGAGACCCCAGCCTCAGGCTCTCCTGAACGCCAAAAGAACAGGCTCTTCAAAAGGCCTAATCCTTGAGACCTAACAATCACAGCGCTTCCCCTTTTCACAACACAAGGGTGCCGTCCCTCCACAGGGACAGCACTTTCCAGGAGGTGTCTTCATGATGGCTCATGTAGCCATGGAGGAGAGAGGCCCCAAAGGGGTCTAGCACGAGCTATGGAGATCTTACTTCACCCGGAGTCCCGCAGTCCCTGTTTGAACTGACCAGACGCTGGGCCATACTCAGCTCCTCCTACCAGGAGAAGGAGCCCTAGCCCACCAGGGAGAGAGAGGTCTGCAAGCCTCTTGGGGGCTGAGGACTGATTGCCTCCGTTGGGATCTCATTTCTCTGGAGCAAACCTGGAATATGACCTAGAGATTTTCTCAAGCATTGCGACCATGTCTTCCGGCTGTCAGGGAGGTAGACAGGGATTTTGCAGACTGGTCTATTATTCACTTTCCCATAAAAGCTTCCTCTTCAGTTTCTCTTCACGTCGTGGGAAGTTTGTGAACGCTGCCTCACTGATAACAGGACTTTCTACGTGGACTATCTCATTTGTGCAGCGCTCAGAGGGCCATGTGATTATCTTTGAGCTTCCTGCTCAGTTTCCCAGGAGGTCTCCCCACTGCTCCCCACCCCACGGAGGAGCTGGGCAAGAGCTCTGCAGGCTGAGGCTGAGCCTTGACTTTAGAGATGTTAACAAGCAGCAACTTCCTTTGTGTGGAGCCGGGAGGCCAACCAGTTTACAGTTTCCTCTCTTTCTTCTTGCAGGGCCCACATTCTGAGGACTAGAAACAGATCGAACCAGCTTTTTTCGGCTTTCAGAGAATTACATAGCAACAGTTCAATCTCACTTTTGTGACAATATATCAGAGGGAGGCAAAAAGCAATACTTCATAAAGCTAAGTGAGAACAAAAGGTTAGCAATATCATATTGGTTACCTGAAGTAAAATTTGCTATCTTCTTAAAGACTTTTATAGTGGATCCATTTGAAATCTGGAAGCAAAGATAAAAATTATATGAGTTTTCAAAATTTAATGTATTTCTCAGCTTCACCCAAGAATTAGATGGCTGGATGGATCTTATATTCTCTCACTTACCAAATCAAATATTTATCAAGAGCTGCCATGCTCTGGTCTCCAGAACACAGAGCTGGGCATGGTCCCTGACCTCGCGGGGCTCAGTCTTCTGGGAGAGGCAGACAGGCCGCGAGGGGCGCTGAGCTCAGGGCTGAGAGGAGAAGGGAAGACTCAGGCCTGTGCGGGAGCTACCGGGGATGCGCAGAGCACACTTCCGGTGTGTCTGGGCGGGTCGTGGACTACAGTCCTGCAGGTACTGTGCCCGGTCCTCTGCCCCTTTCTGTGGCACTGTTCCCGCTCTGCTTCCCAGCTGCCACAGACTAAGCAGATCTGCTCTGCACAACCTTCTGCCACCGTATTTCCACCTTGGAGCCTGCCAAGCAAGAACTGAACCCCTTAAAATGGGAGCCAAGTCGCACTTTTCCTCCTCTATGTGGGCGTTGGATACTATTTTCCTACAGCAAGCGAGTGACTGATACACCGTGCTGGGCCACTCCCAGGTCAGAAGAGGCCTGGGCCAGTCTCATCTTTTGAGACTCCTAATGTGTTATGGGCTCCATGTTTATGCCTCTCTCATGTTCACATGCTGGTACCCTAATACAGAGAGGATGACAGAGAATATGGGGAGCCTGTGGGAGGCACTGAGCCCATGTGGGGCGGAGCCCTTATGAGTGGGATTAGCAGCCTTTCACGAAGAGAACCCAAGCTCGCTCTCACTTTCACCTCTGCCCCTTGAGGGCCCAGTGACCAGGTGTCTCCCGCAAGCCAGGAAGATGCCTTCCAGGCTGGTCTCTGGCACCTGATCATGGACTCACAGGCACCAGAACTGTGAGAAATAGATGTTCATTGTTCAAGCTGCCCAGACGATTATGGAAGCCTGAACTAAGACACGAGTACATGAAGAAATGAAGTGCCAAAACAGCCTTTCAAATCCCAGGTCTGTGCCCTGACAGAACAATTTCATTTCTAGAAATAAGTACACATTCTGATGGCAAACTATTATTTATAACTGTCCCCTATTGGAACCAACCCAAACACCCATCAGTGTTACAATGAATAAATAATCTGAGGTGCACCCATATAACATATGAAACAACAAATAAGAACCAAACTACTGCTGTGTGTCTGTGGGTGAATCTCCCATTAATGCTAAGCAGAAGAAATACGACATGAAAGAAAGCATTCTATTTGATTCTGTTTTCATAAAGCCAAAAAAAATCTATCCTAGTCAAAATTGAGATAATATTAGATATTTGGAGAAGAAAGAGAGGTTAATAATTAGGCGAGATCAAGAGAGGCCTTCTGCTTCGAGGCCTGGGTGCTAGCTAAAGCCTATGTCCACTCTGTGAGAAATCATCAAGCAAAACACAGGATCTGTTTTCTTTTCTTTAAATAATGATGTTTTTGAAAAAGATTAATCATAAAAATTGTATATACTTTTTAACAAAAACTTAAATTTAAGGCATATAGGGCATGCTTAACATTTACTACTATTAAGTATAGAGCTGAATTTTCAGAAAAGATCTGGAAAGACCCGTGCAACCACCATTCACATAGGGGTGGGAGACATTTCAAGTCACTGAGAACTGGCCCCATCTCTTCCCAGGCAGTAGCCCCCACTCTCACCCCCAGAAAATCACTTCTGTGACTTTGTCCCACCAACCAGCTTTGCCTCTTCTGGAGCTTAGGTCAATGGGTTGCACAGTATGGAATTTGGTACCTAGTTTTCAGTCAGTATAAAAACCGTGATGTTAACTCCAGTCCTGCCAACTAATACACTTAGTCCTTTTTTATCACTATATATTAGCTTATTGTATAAATGTACCACAGAAAACTGCCATCTAATAAAGGAAATATTGACGCATGCTACCGTGTGGGTGAAGTTCAGAAACATTATGCTAAGTGAGAATGTCATACATAAAAGATCACATGGCTTAAGATCCTATAACCAAACATGCCCCAAATAGGCAAATTTATGTAGACAGAAAGTAGATGACTGGTTGCCTAAAGCAAGGATGGAAGAAATGAGAAAGGACTACTAATAAGTATGATGAGGTTTCTTTCTCGACGGATGAAAATATTCTAAAATTAGATTGTGGTGTTGGTTGCAGAGCTCTGTAAATTTACCTAAAACCACGGAACTCTGCACTTTAAACAAGTGAGCTTTAAGGTATATACATCGTATCTCAGTAGATTTTTCAAAAATTGCTGATTTTATATGTACAAATTAGCAATTAAGTGTGGTTATCACAGACAGGCCGATGCGATGCCTATGTACAGCCACCCCTAGCGACGGCTCCAGGGTTCTCACCTGAGGCCTCCTGGGCCCAGGGCCCATGGCCCTCCCGTCCCTGTCCCCCAGCCTGGTGGGTCCTGGGAAGTAAGGTGCAGAAGTGACAGTGGCAGAGAAGACACGGGTGGGAAGATACAGAGGGCAGGCCTGGCTCCTCAGAGGCTCTTACAGTAAAGCCATGGTGGCGAAGAGGCCGGTCAGGGGGTCACAGATCCCCAGCTCCACCTGGGGTTATGGCCAGAAGTGAACTCTGTCCTTTCTGAACATTAGCAGCTCAGTGATTTTTCCACTCCAAAACCCCAAGACTGCTTTTTAATACTAATTTAGACCTTCCTTCCCCAATCAGGGAAAAAAATGGAGAACCCCCGAATCTCTCCTGTGGCCTGCTGCACAGTAGTTATCAGATTGTACAAGGCTGCCCCGCAAGACCTAGTCATCTTCAGGCTGCTCCCACACAAGATGGACACGGAGCACAGCCGACATGGAGAGGCCCCTGAACACAGCGGGCAGGCCCTCCCACTGCTGGTGTTCAGGACACTGGGAGGCCGAGAGTCCAGACAGGGCTGGCTGGGGCCAGTGAGGAATCCGAACTCTTCTTGAGCTGACTCCGCTGTTATTATCAAACATCCTTTCCTTTCCCTTGAGCTATCCATTGTTTTCTGGCTGATTTTTTCAATTCTCCTCCATATTTGATGCAATTAAAGTAAACACCTTGCACAGGCGGCCCCTTAGCAATACTCAGACACTGAATTTATGAGAACGTTTGGACATAGTTACAAAATTCCTCCCTACAAAGAGCTGGATAGGCTCTGTTTCTAAGCCAATAAATATCTTTTCATAAAAGGAAGCTGGTGATTCATTCTGGGTAATTGTCAGAGAATGAATTCCAAATGGATCCCGTTGAGTGTTGAGCCAATACTCCGCCATTGTCAGATGCTTTGTTTTGCCCAGAGCGAGCACCCTTCCTCTAACCACAAACACCGCGGGATGGGCCTTCCGGTACAGAGCGCTGCCAAAGTCCAAATGTCTTTCAAGAGCTGGCGGCAATTTACTGCCGGTGAGGTGCCCAGGCATTAAGACAGCGGGGATGCAACTCATACCAAGGAAATTCTACCCAGAAAGTACCTTCCAAGAGCTGGTGTAAGAGCTTTTTTTTAGTGGCTGAGTGGTGTGTGTGTGAACATCTCTCTAACTTTCACAGCTGCTCTTGGGCTGGAACACTTCCACCCCACGTGACTCTGTAACAGTAATACAACGACAGAAATATCATTTACAGATGCTGGGGGGTGGGCAAAAGGTCTCTGCTTTCGATTTTGTACAAGTCCAGGTGCTGCCAAGTTAAGGACAGAAACGCCTTTTTGCAAAGGGCTGTGGAACTCAAGGGTTAAAACATGAAACTGTTGGTTCCATCCGAGGAGCTCCATGCTTCCCTACGATTCACTCATTAATCGTCCCGTCCCCCTGTGAAGCAGGGGGCATCCTCTGGGCCAGGACTTTAGGGATGAAAACCAAATTAAATCAAGGAAAGATTAATGTTTCCGGATGGATCGGTGGCAGGAATGTTTCTCCAGCCCAGAGCAGAACGGTGCACATGACAATTTCAAATTAAATTCCTTCCACTCTCATGGTGTTCCTGGCTCCACTGAGAGGAGGCCTCGCTCCCCCTCGAATGACGACGCCAGCCAGGCCGGGTGCGGTGGGAAAGACTGGAGATTTTCCTATCAACAGAACCGGAAGTGGTACCTGAGAGGGGAAGAACGGCCATTTAAAGCTACTCAGGAGTTTGCATGTGAGTGTGGGGTCTCTGCATGGCAAGACGGTATCTTTCAGTTGAAGATTACCCCTTAAGAATGGTGGCTGAACTTTTTTTTTTTTTTTTTTTTGCTTTTTGGAGACAGGGTCTTGCTTTGTAGTTCAGGCTGGCCCTGAGCTCACTATGGTTTTTTTTTTTTAACCTTATAAAACTATCATTTCTGTAGGTTAAAATGTTCAATGATTATCAATGTCATGTGGCTCAGCCCAAGAGAAATAATGTAATTTTAGCTGAGTTTTATGGAAAATAATGAATACAGTCTGAAGACTGGAAGGAGATGAAAAGGACGACCTTTTCTTGGGGCCGGAGGGATAACCCTGTGCGGACCCTCTGTGAAGGGGCGTCAGGACACCTCTGCACTCACGCAGCTTGCACACATCCGGAGCGGAACTTTTTAACCACAGAAAGGCCCAGAGGGCCTGGAAGAAACTCCCAGGAGACTGCTGGAGACACTTCTCCCTGTGAGACGGGAGCCCGCACGCTCTGGGGGTGCCAGGGGCCTCCTTTCTGATGAGGGCAACTACTGTCTTCAAGGGCTGCTGGCCACAAAAGACATTAGAAACAGAGATGTTTTTATAAACTCACAGCCATGAGATTTATCACGAGATCAAGAGAAGTGGCCCTTTTGAATTTGACATCAAAGAGTGTTAACTAGCAGGATATGTATTTCCGGCCAGGCTGCTCTGAGGTTGGAAGCAGGGGCTAAAAGCCCATCTGGGAGCAAGCTTATCCCCTGGCCCCCGAGCGGGGCCGGTTTCTAGAGTGAGCCTCCTTTGTCTGCTTCTCCTTTTGGGGCCTCAATGAGAAGAGCTGTGTGACCCTAGGCAAGTTCCCTGGCCTTCCTGGGCTTTGGGATGGGAATAACAACAGTATTCACCTGGTGAACAAGCAGTACCACCTGCACTTGTTAAAGATGGTCAGGCACCCAAAGACATTCCTCCTGCAGCAGGCCTTCAGGAGGAGGCCGGTCCGGGACGCAGACGATACCTGAGCGGGAGGACTGCCGACCATCCCCAGAGACCCTCTGGGACATCCCTAGGAGCTGAATGTCTCGAGGGGTGAATGCAGTGTTGGTGGGGCCACGCCTGCACTGGCACACACCTGTTACAGATCGCGTCCTCCCACCACACAGTGGTCATCATCTGTTCTGCCTTCCAAAACCTCACAACGTGAGGTACAATCTATAGAGGAAACTTCCCGCCCCACATAACACCTGTCCTTCGCCCACAGGAGGGTGTG
This sequence comes from Thryonomys swinderianus, assembly GCA_004025085.1. Taxonomy (NCBI): domain Eukaryota; kingdom Metazoa; phylum Chordata; class Mammalia; order Rodentia; family Thryonomyidae; genus Thryonomys; species Thryonomys swinderianus. The sequence continues at coordinate 26,552 of PVIC010000017.1, forward strand.
GTGCCATAACATGCTCCAGAGAAAGGTCACATGGGTGCAGGGCCACCATCTCAGGGGCCACAAGCCCGGTGCCACAGACAACCCTCACCCCCAGCTCTGGAACCAAGCATGGTCCCCTTTGCACCCAAGGCACACAGGGCCACAGGGCGAGGGAGGCACTTGGAGAGCTTAACTATACAGGGAGGACAACGCCACAGCTGTTTGATGTGTTGGTGAGGCATCAGCTTAAACCTCGTCTGTCCAGGATGGAGTGAGATGGGTGCTGAAATTCACCCTCTTCTGTGTTTGTCTGATGGAAAACAGAAGAACAACAGCATCGGCTGAAAGCATAGGGGGTTATGGGCTGAACGGAGCCAAGACATACAAACAGTGTCAGGCGCGGGCTGCCACTGCTACCATCCAGCAGGTGACAGGGCATCGCTAACAATTTGGGACTCTAGGGGCTGCATCTAGCCCATGAGACATCGCATTTTTGTCGTGCCATCAAATCTCTTCTAAAACCCTGTTCTTCCTATACAGAGACCAGTGACCTTCTATTCACCCTACAGACAGAGCAGGCCCAGGAAATGGACTCACGTTCCGGCAGCAGGAACTTTGTTTAGAAAGGAGCAGAAACTGGCCGTCACCAAACATTAACTTTAAAACCTAACTAATTTGAACTAATTGGAGGGAGGGAAGTTGGAATCACTTAAAACTGAATTAGACCCTATTTTTAAATGAAATATAGTTTTTGCTTTCAAGTGCATACAGTGACTCAAACCAGGGCACTTTAGTAAATGAATAAGAGTGATAATTAGCATCTTGTCTCTTTGCAGGGAGAAGCAAGTGCTTAAGGAGAAAATTTTTCTTTAATGAAAAGGCAAATTTCAGCCTGTCCAAGTATTGTAAATGCTGAATCCGCAGAGGTGCAGGCAACTGAGGGGGCTGGAAGATACTTTTTGGATCAGGCCTTTAAAAACAGGGCTTTGAGATGGCCCAGGCTTAGAAGCGCAGCCCTGATGACCTCCCTGGTTTCCTTCAAGCTCTGTGCTTTTATTTGCCTTGTGGCTTAGCTTTTTAAACAGAAGGAGAATCCTTTAAGCTCTCATGTCCTAGTCTTGTCATTTATTACCACCATGCAGCGATGCTGGGCTAGGCAGCCAATAAATCATTGGGACGGAAAGTGACTACAGGCCGGATTAATTTCATTATCATCCTTAAGCAGATAGGTGTCTAGCATGGCCAATGTGTCCGCGAAGAGTGATGTCCTCTCTCCCGACGGGCCCTCCCGAGGCTCGCAGACAGCTGTGGCGTGCTGTTCTCCCCGCCAGAGCGACTGTCCTGCTTTCCCTACAGATGGCAGCAAGCCAGCGGGTGCTGCCTCCATAAGGGCCCACAAAGTCATGGGGTGAGACGCTGAGATGGCCAGGAGGCAGCTGGAGCAGAGAGGGCACCAACGGTGGTGCTGCGCCGGGCCCCTTCCCAAGGCAAGGCAAGTCTGCCACCCAGATACGGGAGGCGGAGGGGAGGTTAGTGGGTCTGGAGCCCTGAGATTCATAGTGAGTCGGATGTCATCCCAGAAGCACTTCCACTCCCACCCCTACAGTCCTTGGGAACAGCCCACTGACACCCCATCTTCCTGGGCCCGGAACACACACCTTCCAAAGCTCTCAGGGGACTTTTACAAAACCAAAGCTGGAAAGACTGATTGGTGTGATGATTCCCAGCCGGGGAGCCTGGGCGGCGTGCAGGACACTAAGCAGCCTTCTGCGAGGCCTCCCGAGAAGCCACAGATTCAGCACCCAGAGCAGCCACTCCCCAGCTCGGTCTGAGATCTACTCAGCTGAAGAGCCAAGGGTGGGGTGTTGTCTGCTCCTGACCGTTGTCCAGAAAGCTCAGCTTCAGGCCGGCTACAGACAGGGCCGCAGTCCCGCCTGACCCAGACAGACCCAGGGCTCTGAGCACGGATGCAGGTGTTTCTCCTCCGGCGCTCCCTCCCCTGGAGAAGCACCTGCTGCTCCCTCCTGCAGCGCTCCGTCCTCGAAACAGCAGGTCCTCCCCAGCCTCCCCAGGAAGTGTCCCCAGACAGTGAGCTGCCTCCTGCCAGGCCGGCACCTCCTCGGTGCCCACCTCGTGACCACCACCATCACCTTTTGAAAGGCGAGTCTTCCCACGCAAGGCTCTCTAATGGCTTCTTACTCCTCTTGGGATGTGATGCAAACCCCTACGAAGCTGGACAGACCCCATGGGACCGGCATTTCCCACCCTGCCATCTTTCCTCTGTGAGAAGCTGGTTCAGCCTGGCCCAGAACCTCCGTGTACCCCTCTGTAAAGTGGGGCTCCTCACTGACGGCAGAACAGAGAGAAAAGCTCCAGTCTGCGCCTGGCCCAGAACGAGCTGCTTGAGCTCTGCTGCCTCTCACTGCTGCTCAGACCCCTCCTCGAGCGCAGGCCCGTCTGGCGGTCGCCGCCGCTGCCCCACACCTGGCTCCGTCCTCCGGACGGCGGGCCCATCAGAGTGCCCCGGGGTGGCTCTCATCCTGCCTCCTCCATCCCCGCCCCAGAGCCGCCCGCGCCTGGTCTCCGCTCCCGGCACAGAGCCCGCAAGGTCTGAAGATGCTCGGGGAAGCCTGCCTCCTGCCCGCCAGCCACAGGCTTCTCGCACTCTGCGTCCCTGAGGAGTCATGTGGCCTGTTCGCTGACCGGGCCAGGAGGCTACGGGAAGTATCACTGTGAATGCTGCAGACAGGAAATTAAGAACTTCAGAAACAAGGGCGCTTCGCAGGAGGCCGCGAGGTCGAGTGAGAACACGGCGCGGGGCGAGGTGAGGCCCTGCAGTCCACAGCCTGTTCGGTGCCAGCGGCGTGGCCTTCGGCGCTCACACAGGTGTGCGACCATGCCCTCAGCTTTCCCGGAGACACTCCGCACAAGGCCAGGCCCCCTCGGCGGCGCTTCCAGCTTGCGTCGGGGTGGGAGCCACCAGCAGGCAGCAGGAGCAGCACAGCCTTCCGGGAGGGGACATGTGTGGACTCGGGGCTCTCCTGAGGGGCACCCCAGGGAGGTGCTGCCCCAGAGACAAGCAGTCTGCAAACTCCCCACAGGAGAGCCGGAGTCCTGGCTTCCTCTGAAGAGAGTTTGCCGAGCCCTGGGTGCGCTGCTCATTCTTACCTCGTAGTGGCCGACGGTGTTCAGCTTAGTTATCCCATCTTCAAGAATCACTGACGAGCCATCAATGTCCAGAAGTTCTTTCTGTCGTGTGCCCACTTGAAGCTCTGGGGAGAGAAAAAGTGAGGTGGACACATGTTTTCACTCTTAAAATCACAACAAAAATTTTCAATACTATGTACTAACTACTCTCAGAATTTTTTTTAATTTTTTTTTTTTTTTTTTTTGAGACAGGGTCTCGCTTTGTAGTTCAGGCTGGCTCTGAGCTCACTAGTCCAGGCAAGCCTCGAACTCAGCAGTCCTCCTCTCTCTGCCTCCCAAGTGCTGGGATTACAGGCGTGAGCTACCACGCCCGGCACTGTGGTATGCAGTATTGATTGCTGGTGGGCATGAGTTATCATGCCCAACATTGTATGTGGTCACCGGGATCCAACTCAGGACCTTGCGCTTGCGAGGCAGGCACCGGAACCACTGAGCTAACCCCCGGCCCCCATAAATATTTTTTATAAATAAATGAAACCTGGATAAAATTGTAAAGCTTTATTTAAAAATATGGAGCTCTAGGGCCAGATGATTAGCTCAGTGGTTCCGGCGCCTGCCTCGCAAGCGCAAGATCCTGAGTTTGTTCCCCGGAAACCACATACAATGCTGGGCGTGGTGACTCACCCCCAGCAGCAATCAATACTGCATACCACAGTGCTGGGTGTGGTAGCTCACGCCTATAATCCCAGCACTCGGGAGGCAGAGGCAGGAGGATTGCTGAGTTCGAGGCTTGCCTGGGCTACATAGTGAGCTCAGAGCCAGCCTGAACTACAAAGCGAGACCCTGTCTCCAGAAAAAAAAAAAAAATTGGAGCTCTATCAGGAAGATGGTGGGCCTGAGTTTTGTCTTGAGTTTGTGTTTAGGGAGGACCCTGACATTTCAGGCTGCTTTTCCCTGAAGCTTTGAAGCTTGAGGTGAAGCCACTGAAGGTAAAGTCACCCATTCTCCAAAGGACTGAGTCCCCAGATCACAGGCATGTACCCACAGGTACACCAACAAAGGCACAGTGGAACAGGTCCCTGCCTACACACCAGCAGCACAGGTGTGAACTCCCTGCACACGTGGATGGCTTGTGCCCTGGCATCAGAATATGGCCACAATTTGCTTTTGCTTTTCTTGAACCTGCAGTGTTTTATGAATTACTGTGCTAATGATAGCCTGACACTAATATTTAAAGATGATGAGATTGCACAAACAGTTTTGGACTCCTGATTTCTTTTTAAAAATCTGGGCACACCGACTCTGTATCCTGTGTGGCAAGCTTTAGCTGAAGCAAAGTGCCCTTGCCTGGTTAGGTGGCATGTTTTTCTTCCCAGTTAAACCAGCCCCTGCTGATTCCCACTGTCCCAGGAAGTGACACTGTTCATGTCCGTTTTGCCCCTGAGCTTGTGAGCCTCTGCTTCTCTAAGAAGCCTGAACATGACTGCTTCCGGGGTTAGAGTTAACACCACTGACGGCTGGTTTCTAAGGCTTGCCTCAGTCTCCCTGCCCAGACTTGGCAGTGGTTTGGGAGATCAAAAGCACACAGCTGCTGGGTCCCAGGCCATGGCGTTCTGCTCCGGCCTTCCTCCTCTAGGAGATGAGGACCCTAAGAGGGCACAGGCCCAGGAGAGACACGAGGACCCCGCTGCGGACTCCTGGGCGGCAGGATGGAGGCTGCCGGGCCGTCTCCCTGAGGTTGTCAGGCTGGGTGTGCTCGCGTCCTTTGTGGTCAGAGCCACCATCTGACATGTGTGCAGGACGTAAGTTCAAGACAGGGAAGTTACAGTCAAGGTGAAGCCCTGGCTTCCTAGCTGAGGCTGCCCCTTCGACCCGGATGAGTCTTCAAGCTGCCTGAGGCCCATCCAAGGGAGGGAAACAGAAGCGAGTTGGAGAGAGGGCCCTGCCCCTGTGAGGCAGGTCACACGGGCCTTCACATTTGGAGGGTCTCGCTCGAATTTCCTGGCCCCTGCCCTGCGGCTGCTCTCAATGGCTTTTTTGGAAGGTCTGATTGGAAGGGAGGATTTTAATTGCCTGCTTAGTGGAGGCCTACAGCGGTACACGGAGGGGAGATGAACCTCGTCACATGCCTGTCCCCGCCGCGATGCTGCTCCCCTTTCCTGCCCCATTATCCGTATGAAATCCCAGGCGGTCCCCTGGGAGGCTGCTCGAGCTGCACTTTAAAATGCTGATGAACATCTGAGCGGAGCAGGGCCCTGTGAGCCCGCACACGCACACGCGCCCCTTGCAGTGTGCCGACATGGCCGGAATGGATTCCTGGCAGACGCTGCTTCATGGTGGGGGGGACGGAAAAGGCACTGAATGCAGGACGTGATTAGCAGAGGGGAGGTGACCGCTCCTGCGCGAGGCGTTAACCTGTGGCGGCTGAGCTGCCCACTAATGACATGTTCCGCATCACAACAAATCAGATGCCAGCATGGAAGGCAACACATCCGCGGGGCACAGGGTTCATAGCTCTTTTGTACCTCTCGAAACCAGATGATTCCAACCTCACATGTCTGATTTACACACATATTTTTAACAAGGCATCTTTGAAGGGTGATCCTTCTAGGAAGAACCAAGATGCGCGGGACAGAGCACAGCAGCCCTCTGGTCCCTACAGAAGCCCTCCGGGAGTATCCTAGGCCAGTGAGTCACCGAACCGAAACTGCTGGGTAGGGGCCCAGGGATGGCAGGGACGGGCCTTACCAGGACCAGGGGCATGGAGGAGCTGCCGCACTGCCTTACCAAGACCGATCTCGTTGAGCTGGAGTCCATAAGGAGAGCCATTTTTGCTTAAAAAGGCCTGGAAAATCTTTTCTTTGGCTTGGCCTATGGTATCGCAGTCAAGAACATTGACTGAAATATTCCGACAGACATCTGCACTCTCATTTTCCGGGATTTTTTCAAAGACAACATTTAATGCCTGCAAGAACATAAACAGGTTTCCAAGTCTATTAGATAACTATGATCTGAAAGGCATTCATAAAAGACACGAACTCTGGTGAGTCCTACTAATATCCCTGACAGCACATTAGCAAATACTGTATTGCAGGATGCTCCTTTAATCTTTTCTCCATAATCCATTCTTCTCAGGGATAATGGGAAGGAAAACACAAAGTTAAAACTCTCATTACAGAGCAAGTATTGAATAAATATATCTGAAGGGGAAATGTATATACACATAAATATTCTAAAAATTGTGATTTCTAATTTCATCCTCCAAAAATGAATTGGAAAGGTTCCACAGCAAATGAGAGCAGACTGGTGATTATCTTTTCTATTAACAGAACCACAGAGCCCCAGAAGTGAAGTTCCAGATGACAGGAAAGGTTACAAGGTCCCCGTATTGATCACACCAAAGAGGCCATGCTTTAATATGCAGCATTAATTATGGCAACATTTATCTCCCCCTCTATTTGTGACAGTTTCTGTCAGATGTTTGTGAGCCCTCATTAATACTGAGATCCCACCCTGTACTATTATTCCTGCATTAATTACATCTCAGTGCCATTACTTGTTACTTAATGTCCTGTCAGTGAACATTCGCTGGTGCAGGAGGCCTCACCACCAGGCTGAGGCTGAGGGAAGGCCTGTGTGTGCCTGTGTGTGCGTGTGCGTGTGTGAAAACACAGAAGCAGGGGTACCTCAAAGCCAATCTACAAGCAAGTTGAGGTTTCTATTGTCTAAGAACAAACACACACATGTCCAGCACCAAGCGTTACTGCCTGCAGGTCCTCAGGGGTGTGATCAGGGAGAGGGGAGGCTTTTCTGTACACAGGGTAACAAAGTTCAGAGTTTCCACACCTTGGTAATCAGTGAGGTGGGGAAGAGACCTGGGTTTAGTGTGAAATGCACAATTATGGAATGTTTTCAAGCCCAGCTTAATGAAGGAGTATAACATGATCAAGTAATGGGAATGTTAAGAAATAAAAACACAAATGGGGAAAGAGGGTCCTTAGGACCGTCTCAATTAAAAAACGTGACAATGATTGTACTTGTTTTATTGAGACAGGGTCTCATTATGTAGTTCAGGCTGACCTTGAACCCTGTAACCCTGGCTGGCCTCGAACTTGTGATCCTCTTCCCTTGGGCTCCTGAATGCCAGGATCACAGTGGGCACCACCACGCCTGGCTTGTACCAGCCTTCCATCATTGCCATGGAGACTAAATGAGAATGTGCCCATAGTGGGTAACCGAGAAGCCCGTAACTCAGTTTCCCTCAGGGTGGGAACAACTGTGACTGAGTCCCGAGGGCCTAGGACTGTGGCTGATGAGCTGGGGACTTGGCCGTCAGACCCTGACATGCCCTGACGCCTCTGACGCCAGGCAGGTGGCTCTTCTTTGGCAGCGGGGTCCCTGGAGCCTCTACTCAGTCCTTCGGTGGCTCGTTGGGGAACAGGTCACCACGACTCCACGGCTCGCCGAGGCCTCTCTCTACCGGCAGGAGCCCCACTCCTGAGGCTCTGCCCTCGGCCCCCGGAACTCCCAAAGCGCCCCCCTCCAGGTACCCCCCGGGGCACGTGGATCACAGCAGGAACAGAGAGATGGCGCCACCGGACAGGGCGTCGGGGCAGAGGCCGGCGTCCGCCCCAGCACTCAGCAGCCAGGCGAGACTCTTCCGCTGGTCCTCACGGGAGCCGAGCGCAGGAGGAGGCTGCAGCCCCGGACTGCACTTCCCACCCTCCGCAAGCGCCGAAGATGCTGCTCAGAAGCGGCTGTAAGGCTCACGGCTGTTTGTTAGAGCCGCTTTCTGTCCCGTCCTTCCGGTCCCGTGCGTGGTCGCGCAGGAGGAAGCTCCGGTCCAACGCGACCCAGAGGACTGAGGTTCCGAAGTGGGGATTCCGAACTCCAGGGCTGGCGGGTGGTCTCAGTGTGGCCCCGAGTCCGCGTCCTCGAGTACTGTCGCCCTCGCCTGCGGCCAGAGGACACCTGTGTGGCGGGCCAGCCACCGCCCGCCCGGTCACATGGCCCTCTGCGCCGGAGAACACAGACTGGAGAAGGAGGTGCCTGGCGAGGAGGATCCCGCGCTGACTCCGGAAGGTCCAGCGGGGGAGCGTCACGCATGAGTCCCTCGTTTAGTGACGTCTGTCAGATCTTGGGACTGGAAACTGTCCCAGGCATTCCAGGGTACACCGAGCCCCTCGTGCTGGGCCTTGCGCATGTCAGCGTGTGGTCTACCCCCAGCTCTGCCCCACCCCCAAGGCGTGCTTCTCGGATCCTCCCAGCATCCTGGGAAGGGTGAATTACGCACCATCTGCATTTCACACTGAGGAAACTGAGGCACAGTGGGGCTGTCACTTGCCCTGAGGACACACAAAGGGGCAGAGTCAGTAGACGCCTCTGCCCTGGCCTCCAGTCCGGTCCTGGGCTGCCTAAAGGCAGAGTCCTCGGGGACCCCCCAGCGCAGACCCCGCGGGCATATCATGGGCAACAGGCATCCTGCCCGGGTCTCCCTCGCCAGGGTGGGGACAGGGCCCGTCCCCAGCCGGCATTACGGTTTTACATTATTTGTGAAACAGCTTTGTTCTTCTACCCAACGGGCACTATTGTCTTTAAAAAAACACCTCTTCATAGCAATAAATGTTCCTAAAAACATAACCAAAAGGGGGGAAAGTCTTAACTGAATGTAAAATAATGTAAATCTGCCACTGCTTCCACAGCTACATGGGTGGAAAAGAGGGAAAATGGCATTTTACAGAGCCCCCAGGGAATTCTGAGAGTAAATCCAGACAAGTTGATTTGCGTTCATCTTTTTCGCCACTGACAACGCTCAAGCAGTGGTTTCCTGAGCGCAGTCCCCTAAGGTGTGAGCGTGGGGTCCCCGGTCTGCTCCCCACAGCGGTCTGCTCCCCACAGCGTGGCCGCCTCCAGCCCCTGTGCCCCGTGGGCGCCCTCGGAGCCCACCTTCTCCTCGGCTCCTGGGGTGCCGCGGCACAGCCCTGTTCTCGGATTGTGCACGATGCACCGGGGGACACCTGGAGCCGTCGCTCCACCGTCAGGCACGCCAGTGTCACCTCAGGAAGGGCCCAGAGCCCCTGGAGGGCACAGCAAGGGCACAGAGAGCACTGGCGCAGGCAAAGCACACAGTGTCGCGCTCTGGTCCTGCCCAGCACGCAAATGTGGCCACGTCATCTGCATTCGCTGGGCCTGTGGCATCGCGGAGGAGCCACAGGTCACTGCACCACGCCCAAAGTGACAGCAAAACGACGTTTCGGGTGAGCCAAGCACTGTTTCCAACGGTCATTCGAATGCACGGATCCGTCTCAGGAACCGCCCATTTTACAGATGGGAGACTGAGGCACAGAGAGTTAGCGGATGGCAGGGGAAAGGAAGGGTCTCCTACCCTAACAACAGGGAGAGTTGTGTGTGGGGCTGTGGCAGCCATCCTGTGAGCAGGAGGCAGGGCCAAGAGCAAGCAGAGCGGCGACCAGCTCTGCCCGGGCCGAGCAAGGGGCTGACTGCGCGCTCTGCTACTCCAGGCCCGGTAGCCGGACCTTCTCCTCCTCACGGCTGAGCGCACTCGGCCCGGTCTACTTCACGCCAAGCCAACTAAGTGCGGAGCTTCACACTTGACCCCGAGTGGGAAAAGCCCGGCTCTGCTCCTGCCGGGCGGGGCTGGCAGACCGGACCTGTGCGGCGGACAAGACTGAGGTCAGACCCGACCCTAGAGAGAGCGAGAGAGGTCAGCGCTGGCTGGGGGAGGGGTCACGTGCAAGGAGGGGGCGGGAGGCTCACGGAGGCAGAGACGGCAGCACGAGGGGGGGCTCTGGACACGGGGCCACTCCCCCCGCCCCACCCCCACCCCACCCCCACCCCGTCAGGAAGCTGGAGCCCGAACCCCTCTCCCTGTGGGCGGAAGGGGGCGGAGAACTTGCAGGCCGAAGTTTCCTTCCGGCCCTTAGGATGGGGGGGGGGGCACAGGAGAGGCCATGCAGCTCTGGTTTATAATAAAAATAGCCAACACTTACTGAGCACTTATCACACACTGGGAATGAATTTGCTAATTGCATCTAACTCTCACAAGTCTATGCAGTGGGTACTATTATTAACTTCACTTAACAGATGGAGAAACTGAGACAGAGAGGTTGAGAAAGCTGTCCAAGGTCACAGAGCTGCCGGAGATGTCATGATCAGGGTACATAAGGACATTTAACTGCACAGCCAAAAGGCCACCAAAGTCAGCCTTGCCAAGGGCAGCTGGCTCCAGCTTGCAGAGGGCCCAGTCAGTGCCACCTTTGGAGACAGGCTGGACACAGACGACCTCCTGCCCTGGTCTATGCCATAAGCCACGGAATCTGAGCACCCCGTGGCTCAGGCGCCTCTCTGGACATGCTCGCTGAGCTGGAGTTAGTGCCCCCACCTCTGCTGCTGTGTGTGTTGTGTGGCCAGCGACACGAGCAGCTGTGCTGTGCGGCAGTCCCTGGGAAACTTCCTCACAAGACAGCTGGGGAGCACCTGTGCCCGCTACAGCCCTGCTTGGGCCTGCCGCAGGAAATGGAAAGGGGGCACCTTAGACCATGAGGTGACCCGAGGACAAGAGGGCCCCAGGGCCTGAGGCCCAGAGCACAAGCCCTGCCAGCTGGGGCCAGTGTGTTCCAGAGTCCCCTAAGGGACGGAAACAGCGTCCGTGTGGCTTACGCCTCAGGAGTCTGGGGCTCTGTCCTGGGCAACTGACTTGTGACCAGGCCTTGGTATGTTTCCCAGGAAGGCTGCACAGGGCAGGCTGCTGGGTAACTGCACGGCCTGGTCCGGCCTCTTCAAGGAGTTGTTCAGGGTTGTCGGTTATGTCCTGCTAACGTCTGTCCGTTATCTGACACTGAAGTCCCCATGTAACATTTAAAATCACATAACCAAAGGTGGATCTCCCTTCTCCCAGGACAGGGCATAAACACAGGTGTTTCAGAAATGCTTTCAGCTAGGCATTGTGGTGCACACCTATAATCCCAGCACTTGCGAGACTGAGTCAGGAGGATCACCATGAGTTCAAGGCCTGCCTGAACTATATGGCAAGACACTGAGAGAAAGAAAGAGAGACAGAGAGAAAGAGAGAGAGAGAAAGGGAGAGAGAAAGAGAGAGGGAGAGAGAGAGAGAAAAAAGAAAAACAAAACAGGGCAAGCAATGTAGCTCAGTGATGCCGCCATCTGCCTGGCAAGTGCAAGGTCCTGAGTTCAATGCTTGATTCCAGAAAAAAGAAGAAAAGAAAAAAAGAAGAAAAAAGAAAAAAATACTTTCAGTGATAACGCATTATCTAATCAATCCCCACACCATATCACACATCATCAATAAATAACCAACCACAGCCGATGCAGAAATTACACTTCCTGCTTAGTGGGCCTTACAGGTGACAAGAAAAATAGCTCTGTCAAGAAAACCTGTTGTGAAGAATGAGCACTTCCTCTGTGCCAGGCCAGGCGGCTGGGCACGTCACACACAGCACTATTTTCTGACCTCGTAACAGATCCCAAGGAGCTTTTGTCACTCACTGTCCCCTGATGGGGAAGCAGGCTCAGAGAGGTTGGGTGACTTGTCCGTGGTCAACAGCAGACCTCAGCTCTGCAGGCCCGGCCACGCCGCACGCGGACACACAGCCCATCCTCCTCGCTGGCTGTCCCCAGTGTTCCTGCTGTGACAACTGTGTGACCTGAGAGCAGAGGCCGGAGGGTGAGGACGAGCCAGCAGCTGGGAAGAGCCACCTTCACAGGGAGGGGTGTCGATTCTGCATTAGACGTGCTTAGTAAGGGCAGGGATGTGGCCGCTTCCTGGCTAGAACACCCTGGAATACCTAGAAAGTCATCATAGAAGGATTTATTACAATCCAACAACTTCATTGTAAAAGGCCTTAGAGCAATAATTGCTTTCATTAAGTAAAACCTATAAAATATATTTCTGATTTCATTTCAGGGCCAAATGAAAGTCAAGGGAAGAGTCTGGGTCTCACAGCAAACCCAGCAAAGCTCCATGTTTTCCAAGCTGGATGCAGGGCCTGGACCGCTCAGGTCACCTGTGGAGCTCTGTGCTTGCTGTGCGATCTCCCTTCCTTCCCCGCTCTTGCTTCCGTGACCTCCAGCCCAAGGCGGGCAACCCCAGCTCCCTGGAGGGAGGATCCTGCTCCCCTAACAGCACGATGGGGGTGGAGGGGAATGGAAGGGCAGATTTTTCCACTGCAAAGAAAAAAAGTTGACAAACCAAACCAGAAATTTCATGTTTTTTTTTTTAATATACCTGCTAGCACTTATCTATCTCAGAATGAAAGGAACACAGTGTTTTGTTTTGTTTTGTTTTGTTTTGTTTTGTTTTTTGAGACAGTCTCATTTTGTAGTTCAGGCTGGCCCTGAGCTCACTTTGTAGACCAGGCAAGCCTCGAACTCAGCAATCCTCCTGCCTCTGCCTCCCAAGTGCTGGGATGACAAGCACCAAGCCTGGCATTTGTGGTATGTGGTACTGATTGTCAGTGGGCATGGCCACCATGCCCATTATTATTGTATTTGGTAACCCGGGATCAAACCAGGGACCTGGCACTTGCCAGGAAGGCACCAGAACCTCTAAGTTAAATCTCCGGCCCCAGAGCTCACTTCTGAATTAGGTCAAAAATATTCGATTTCAGTATTTTCAGAAGTGGTGTTTGTTTTTTTGCAAAGAGCCTCAGTTTTTGGAGAGAGACAAAGCTTTTCCATTGCTGAGCCCAAGAGAGAGGAAAGAGGTCAAGTCTTCTTGGGTTGGTGGGAGGCAGAACTCCAGTTCTTTTTCTCCATTATGTCAAGCCCTAGATTAACGAAAGGCTGGGCTTTCTGGAAAGGGCCGGATAGTAAATATATAAGGCTCTGAGGCTCAAGTGTTCTCTGTTACCATTACTTACCCTGCCAAGGGAGCAAGAGAGCAGCCACAGATGAATGGGCATGGCTGTGTTCCAATAAAACTTTATTTGCAGAAAGTCAAGGGACCACAACTGGAGTTGGCTGATCTCTGCTGTAGATAATAGTACCTTCACATGGGTGGCTGACTTGGACAACCCCCCGCCCCAAAAGACAAATTAAAAAAAAGCTTTTAACTTTGCCACTTTTTGTAGTAAAAATTACCATTCTCTGAAAAGTATAAATATAAACAAAGATTCTAACAATGAAATAATAGAGTCACATCTGAGCCATAGAGAAGAAAATTAAATACTTTTGTACTTTGATAACCAAATTATTTTCTAATTCCAAGATTATAAATGTGAGAAAAAAGAACATAAAAAAGGAAAGCCATTTAAAACATTCATTTAAAGTTAATTTTTCATTTTCCACAGCTTGCCATCAACTAGCGAACGACTTACCTAACATGATTATAAAAAATGGTTTCACTCTTTGATCAGGAAGCGCAGAACACTAACTATGAAGCTAGTAATGGTTTCAGTATTATTGCAAGTCATAATGGAAATGACTTGCACTATGGTAGAAAGCAAAAGCCAAAAAAAAAAAAAAAAACCTCAAGAATTGTTAATTAACTCCACTGTTTCTCCACAAATGCTAGGAGTATTAAAAACAAGATTGCTGAAGTGCAAACTTCAGGATTTAATGAACAATGGGATGTAATTGAAGTAAGAGAATGACTTAATCGGGACAGTGGGTTGTTTAACTTTGGGGATAATGGATCTTCTGCAAGGACAAACTAAGTGGAACACAAGGTATGGGGAAGAGGGAAGGACAGGGAAGGAGAGCACCACTGGGGAGCACCTCGCTGAGACACTTTAGCTAGGGATTGCCAGCGCTGTGTTATATATGAAATATTTTATTAAACATGATTGTCCCCAAATGGTAACCATAGAGGAAAAAGCCAGACTGGTGTGGGCTGGCATAAAACCTTCAATAAATCAAAACGGACACATTACAATTTCTGCAGGCATGGCCCTGTGCCTTTTCAAGAATTTCTAATAATCTTAAAGACTTTCTTATAGATATGAGAATGAGTGCAATAATATGTTTGTCGGAACACTGTTTCCCAGGGTGCCAAGATACTATCTCTCCAGTAGAGCAGATTGGCAAGCTCATTTCCTGGGTTTAAGAGTTCAAAAAACCATCTCTCGCTTAACTTTGATTACAAATCAAGCTCCTCTTGCTAATTCAGCATGCTTGCCACGAGTTATTGGTTTTTCTCATCTCCTACGGAAAGTGAGGCAAATGTCCTTTCTCTCAAGGGCCCACTTTCCTGGAACCGGACTTCTCAGTCTCCCCAGCTCCTCAAAGCCTACCTCTGCCCTGAAACCCTGCCCTCCCCACCTGGGAGTCAGGAGAGCGCTGCTCGCTGACCATCATGGTCCAGCACAGGAGAAAGGGCAGAGCAGCACGCCTCTGACTGTCAAATCTGAACCCCGGCACTCAAGAAGTCCAGGTCGGGGGTAGGCACGGCCTCCCTGATGCCAGTGTTAGGCGGGAAGCTGGTTCGAGGGTGCTCCGGCTTGCTGACCCCAGCTCAGGGAGCCTGATGTCCGGCTGCTTCCAGAACAGAGGATGCCTGGCCCGGGAGGGCTTTGCTTAGACTGACGGAGAGCTTTTCCTTCCAAGACACAAGGGAGAAAGCACGACTTCCCACAGCCTGTTTGCTAGTTCAATAATTTCCTGCTGAAAACACTGGCCAGGTGTGTTCGTGTCCTAGAGAACACCCCGCACACACCTCAGGAGAACACATCTAATCTTAGAGGTGTGAAACCGAATTTTAGGCTGTTGCATGAGCTGCCGTGTTTCTGAGCACGAAGCCCGACAGGAGTTTGGGGCCTTTTTAGAAAAGTGACCCAGCCATGCACCAGGCTTTGGTATTTCCAGCTGCTTGTGTGGCTGCTCTAGATTTTTCTCTGACTTTCCTTTCCTTAAAATTATTTACACACACACACATACACACGCACAATCATGTTTGTTCATCACACCTTGGTTTTCAATTACACCAACCACCCCAGGCAAATTTAGCAAAGTAAGACTTTAAAACCACTTGGTGTACAGCCTGGGAGGGGCCCAGAGGGAGACAGTGGAGAAGAGGGAGGAGGGGAGGGAGGACAGGAGAAAATTAGAAATGCGAGGCTTCAGGCTGGGGAACTTGCCGGAAAGGAAATGAAAAACCTTAAATTTTTGATATTGACCTTCTGCTAACATTTTGTCACACAAGCTTAGATAGGATCTTAGGCCTTCTCTTGAGCTTCTAGTATAATCACCCACTGCGAAAGGGAGGCTGAGACAGGTCCAGTAAAAAGCATTCACAATCATCCTTAAAGGTAAGGGCCCGAGAAACATGCAGCCCACCCCTTTTCCAGCCAGAACTCTACCCACCGGCAAATCTGAATTTGAAAGGGTAGAAGTGAGATTTAATTTTCCATTTGCCTTTTTCCCCATGGGCTATAAGACGGAAGAAAAAAATTTCAAGAGTGCATATGAGTTTCTTCAACGTCAAGTAACATTTTGATGATGAGTCAAGTGCTAACAAATCAGAAACACATGGTCTTAATTGACTGTGAAATAAATAATGTTTCTCAACGAAAGGGAGAAGAAAGCGTTCAGATGTAAAGCATGAAACAAGATGCATGCCTCCAAAGTTGCTTCAGGGCATCTGACTTCTTTCCCCAGTCCCGCTTCCCTGCCTCTCCTTCCTGTCTAGGGTCACTGTTTTCATGAAACTGTAACACTGCTGGATTTCCCCTGACCTGCATTCCCTTGCAAACATTTCTCTTTGGGGACTGTGTTAGTGTGTTTTTTGTTGTTATAACAAAATACCAGCTTCACCTGAGGCTGTGCGATTTGGAAAAGGAAAGCGACTGATTGGGCAAACGGTTCTAAGAGCACAGCGCTGGCATCTCCTGGCTCGGGTGATAGCCAAGGAAAGAAGGTGTGGCAGAGACTATATGCTGAGAAAGGGGAGAGGAAACCCCCTGCTTCTGACACCAATTCCCTCGGGAAGTGCCATGCATCCGTCCCTGGGGAAGGCCCCGCTTGTGACCTGATTACCTCCGCAGGGCCCCACCACTTGGCAGGGCAAGTATGACAGCAATTAGATATCATCCTCGTTTAGTGGCCTTCAACTCTGTTCACACCAGGTCAAGGAAGTTTGGAGCTCCTGAGCATGTCTCAAAGTAAAAGCACAGACTCCTTCCAGGTTAGAACCACGGGGCTGGGTTTGCAGACAAACCAAGGATCAGCGTAAGGGCTCTCCAGGCCCCGGTACAAAACTCAGCTTTTGCTCTCCATGGTAACCAGGGGTGTTCCCCGAGCTGTATGCATATCAGAATTATCTGAAAAGATGGAAAGATGCTTCTGTGGTTGGGCTCCATCCCCAGAGATCTAATTGCACAGGCCTGAGGGAAGGTCCTGCACTGGTATGTCACAGGTCTGCGTTTCTGATGAATGTCCCATGCATAAAGTGTCATGTGCACTCGTGCGTGGTGGTGGTCTCTGTGCTTCATACAATACAGGGTTTTTTCATCCTCCTCACACAGAGCGGGTGGTATTATCATTTTCCACATGAGGAGCCTGATGCACAGAGAGGCTTAGAGACTTGCCCACCAGTGGCAGAGGTGGAATTCAAGCCTGCCCAGGCCAGAGCGAGGCTCCAGCTCCACGCAGCAAGGGTCCTCAGGCAGCGTCCCACACCAGGGAGCACAGGCCAGACCATGCCCCAGCCCCACCAAGCAGAAACCGCAGGGTGCTGCTCCGCAACGGGGTCTGACAAGGGCTGGGAGAGTGAGCGAGGCTCGGGACGCAGCTTCCTGCTCTCAGAAGCGGCATCTTCAGGGGAGGGTGCGCTACACCTCAAACTGAGAACTGCAAACGGCTCCTCTGCGACTCTTCTCCCAGCAGATGACATAACCGGACCGTGGTCCACAGCAGCGTGGTGACTTCTCCAATTAGCTAGTGAATTTTTCCAAGATGACTCTGCAGGACTCGCATCCAGCACGAAGCCACAGACTCTGAGCTCCTTAGTGAGCAACTCAACCTCTTGGTAATTTTTTCCTCCCTCTTCACTAACAAGATGGTAAAGAAGCTCAGAGTCTCCATGAAGCTAAAGATCAAACCAGAGCACAGCTATCTGTCCCCCAAGTCTACATTAACAGAAGAGCTCAGAGCCTTCGTAAGTAATTCGGGAGGCTCAGTACCTCCCATGCAGGGCTCCCCCTCTGAAATTCCTGAGCACGCCCTAAATTGGTCTCTCTATTCGGGGAAGGTAGCAGGTGGGTGGAGTGGGAACGGGTTAAAAGGAATTTCTCCAACTGTGAAACTTCCTGAAGCCACGCAGTCGTCTTCCTGTAGTGATTTACAGCGTTCTTCTAAAAATATCTATGAGATCACAGTACATTAAGTGCACGACACCAAACATTTGTAACTAATCCATGAAAATAAAGTAAGAGCATCATGTTGCATGAGGAGCACAGTGAATTTGTCTTGTTATCGTTCTAAAATAAGACGGCCTCAATTTGGTTGAAATATATCTTCACACATTGTCTTCCCAGAGCAGAGCCATTTGAGAAATTCTGATTGCAATTATAAGTACTGAATAGGGAGTACTTTGCATTTCCTTTGACGATGCTGAAAGCTATAAGCAATTCTGATATTAAAATCTTTGGAAATTGATGAGTACCTCAGGCATCGTTACAGTGCTTTCTCCCCCAATCCGAGTAATTAAAACCTATTATGTGAACACGTGTTAATATTTTATCAACTATTGCTTTTAATTAACTAAACATATGAGGCCTGCAAGATAGCCAGGGGAACGCAGTAGATGGATGTGGCTTCATCGGAGGTGACCCCCACCCCAACCTCTACGGACAGCAGATTTATTCTCGAGCCTGGCTGGGGCGCTCTGGCACACGTACCACAGTGCTGAACTCGGGGACCTGCCACAGCAGCCAGTCTTCGTTCAGGGTGTACAGAGCTTTGCAGGTGATCACGTCCACGGGCCCCTTGTTTATCTTCTGGTTCAGAGTTGTCACCAGCAAGTAGAAAGGCTCTCCGACAGTCTCCTTGGAAAAGATGCAAAAACGAGTCAGCTTTGCCCAGAACCCACTGTACTTTCCAAATAATTAAAGTTTCCGTTTATGGCAGCACGACAGGAGACAGGAGGCAGTGTTTTCTAACAATTAACATGCAACTCCCAAGGAAATACTGTACATATCGCTCTGCTTGGGATTGGGTGCAAAACCCAGGAGCGCCTCCTCCTGCCTGGCACTTGAACGCCTGCGCATGCGCTCGCGCGGCCCCAGCTCCTGTCACTGTGCGCTATTTCACGCTCGTGCCGGTATGTGGTGGACGCGGGCTCCTCTTGTGAGCGGGTACTGATGGAACAGTGAGCATGTGTGGACATTTAACCTTTGTGGCATTCCTGTTTAATCACTTATAACAACCCCCGAATAAGTGGCATTTAAAAAAAATGCACGTCAGCCTTGGCAACAAGGATGAACAGGAGGATATTTTATCCATTCACTAAGGAAGACGCTTTTTGGTTTTAACAGCTTCTCATGAGTAACTGGCTTTGGGCCGGCCAGGCCGGCCCTGAGGTACCCAGATACCTCATGCGCAGGCTCACCGCGCCCTGGTGGTGCCACCCTGCAGAGGATGTTTGGGGTCCTCCATCCCCCGGACCACAGACAGTTCCACACCTGCCAAGACTCTGCCCAGACATCAGGCCCGTCCTGCGGGCCTGCTCATCTCTGCTGTGGGCATTTTTCCTATATGAGGGCCGCCTCCTCTGCCGGTAAGATCTGCCTCAAACCTGCAGCTGCTACCTGCTGCAAAGGACTCTGAGCCTCCAACAGGAAGACACATGCTCCGCTTCTCCCCAGGGATGTGGCCCAGGCCGACTAGAGAGTGCCTGCTAAATCGTCAGCCTTCTGCAGTCCACGGAAGTTAGGCCAACGCATGGGAACTGGGGCCAGGGGGTCACAGTGCCTCAGTGAGGATGAAAGGCGGCCACATGGCTCAGGCTGGAAGTCCGGTTTACAAAGTCAAGCTTACTGCCAGCGGGCCAGCTTTCAAAGGAGGGGTCTACTGTCTTTCTCACCTGCCTGCCCTTGATCAGGTAAATTTACCTGGAGCTCCTCTTAGCTTCCTGGGATCCAACCTGCCCTGGCCCGTCCTTCACACTTCCCGGAAGCACCTGAGCCCGTCCAGTCCTCAGAATTCCTCTTGCCCTCTGGCCCCTCCCCTGGCCCTGACCGCCTGCTCGGGCTCCCTTCCTCTCCTGCTCCTGGGGAACACCCCGAGCGTTTTCTCCTGAGCAGGGATGTTCAGAATTTTCCCAGACGGGTGAGCTGATGGGACCAGTGTGTGACATTTGCTTCTCGTGGGACACTCCCTTTATTCAATGGTTTATTTACTATCCAGCTCTGCCCCCCCCCCCTTCGGTAATGTGCTGACCACGAGCCTGGGGCCCTGCTTCTCTCTCTCCAGCTTCTCTCTCAGATCAGACATGGCTGAACACCCTTGCACGGCTGGCCATCCTGCAGAGGTGTGACCAGAGGCAGAGGGGCTCCCCGGGCTGTGTGGGGAGTGGCTCCCACCTCATGGCCCCCAGCCAGGAATTCTCTAGACTTTTCCAGAGTATTCTCTAGACTTAGCCAGACTGAGATGATGAGCCCTGATCATCACCAGAGTCCTTTGGGTGCTCCTTAAGAACTCAAGTACCTACCCGCCCACAGGACTGCCCATGTGGGAGCCTGGGGAGGAGGCCCGAGCAGCGATAATTCCATGGGGATCCTACTGTGGACAGCTGAGGGAAGCCCAGAACTGTGGGGTTTCTTTGTGACCACCGAGCACAGGTCCAGGTGAGTCACCCACGGGCACCCAGCTCTCATCCCCCAGGGCTGAGCTTAGGCATTTGACAGACCAGGGCTGACTCGACCTTCTCGGCACTCAGTGGGGTCGTAAGGAGTCCCAGACCCTGGCCCATCCTACACTGGGCAGGGACTTGGGCAGAATCCCCTCTTTCTGTGTCCCTCACTTTCCCCAGATGCAAAATGGTCATAAAAGCACTGACCTCCCAGGACTGTCGGGGGGTTAAGAGGAAAAAGGGTGAACAAAGCGCTTCACATTATGTCTGCCACATCCAAGAAATGGCAGGCCTCAGTAATGGCAACTGTTCATTGTTTTTCCCAGCAAGCCTTGGAGTCTCAGAAGGGGAGGCGACCTGAAGGGTGTAAGTGCTGCCCACTGAGTATGTGTGTGACAGGGCAGGAGGCCTGGGGTAGTTAGTGTCCCATACTCCCCGGCACACCTGGTCGAGGGACACCAGGACCCCCGCACCAGAGCCAATTTTCACTGAAAGTGAAAGTATCACCGCCTGGCTTGGTGCCACTTCCTCCGGGCTGTGCTGCCGCCTCACAAGCCGAGTGCTCCACACACACTTCAATCATCACCGAGAAATCTTGACCCAGAATCCTTCGCTCAAGGGGACCGCTGGGCTTGGTGCCCAGATCTTCTCAATACCTCACCCTTTTCATGCCCGATAGTTGCTCTTGAGAGTGCAGAGTGACAGTCTCATGATCCTGTTAGTCAGAGCTGGGCAGGAATCTAAAAGCAATGACCAGCCCACTCACATGGTAGATGGAAAACCGATGTCCAGGGGGAGAAGTCTTGCCCAGAGAGAGCTGGGCAGAGAAGTTCTTACGGCCTGGGCTTGGCTCCTTCTAACAAGACTCCGGCCTAGTCTAGTGCTCTTTCTGCTACCTCAGGGCTTCTCAAAATCTGGGCACACAGCATGGCTTATAGGAGCTTGTGGAAAAAATAGATACTTGGGCTCAGCCCCTGAGCTGTAAGCTTCTAACTCAGGGGCTCTGGTGGGGCAGGCATTGGCCTTTGAAGACCAAGACCAGGAACAGGGTGAGAGTTTCACTACCCCGGTTCAGTAGCATTTGGGGCTGAAGCGACCACAGTGGGAAACACAATATGTTTGCCCCAGAAATATCCACTCAGCACCTCCCCAAGCATATGATGATTTATACCAAGTAAACAGAAAAGGAGGCAGATTTCATTAATCTTAATAAGCGGGCATTGCCTCAGGAGAGGAAGGAGTCAGTAAAAAATCTCTAAAAAATTGTTGTGCATCTACTTGTAAGATTGCATTAAACATTAAACCAGGCACAGTCTATTTAAAGTGCTGCTTTTGGATCTCAACTTAAGCAGCACTGTTAAAACCTGTGGCATAGCAGTGTATCTTATTCAGAGTTTAATTAGATTTTGAAACTAGCTGCAAATACACAATTATGCAGTTCTGCTAAAATCTGGATGCCGTGTGAAATGAAAGAAGGATAAGGACCGTCTGTACCAGGGGCCGCTGGGAACCCGGCAAAGACCAAGTCTAAGAGAACACCCGGGTTTCCATATTGATATTTCATAACCATAACGGCCAACATTTATGGAGTGCTTACTCAGAGCTGAGCAACCACTTCTCATTTGGCCTTTGAAACTGTCCTAAAATGTTCTTTTTTCCATTCTATGGGTTATACAACCAAGGCATATGGGAGGTCTAGATCCGGAGCCCACTCTGTTGGCATCTGAAAAGTCTAGAATTCAGTTCATTACCACGAGTTCACACAGTCACTCCGAGAGAGTCACCTCGGGGGCGGGGGAGGGGGAGGGACTTCGAGGACTTGCTTTGGTGTGGATTGGCTGGTACGAGGTGAGTCATTAGCTGACAGCCTGTTGGTAGGGAATGGGTGTTTCTAAAGCTCTGAACACAGTTTGTGTTCAGTATTTGAAATAGCCCCTTGTCTCTGTACATTTTCTGGAAATAGGCCCATAGGCTCTGGGTGCGAATTACTGTGAAGGATGAGATGGTGAGTCCACTAGAAGAATCTTATCTCAGAAAACTATGAGTGAATTACACTTGTATAGGCCAATTATGACAAAAATAGTTCTTCATTTTTTTTTTTTTTTGAGACAGGGTCTCGCTTTGTAGTTCAGGCTGGCTCTGAGCTCACTATGTAGCCTAGGCAAGCTTCGAATTTAGCAATCCTCCTGTCTCTGCCTCCCGAGGGCTGGGATTACAGGCGTGAGCCACCACGCCCAGCACTGTGGTATGTGGTATTGATTGTTGGTGGGCGTGAGTCTCCATACCCAGCACTGTATGTGGTTACCGGGGATTGAACTCAAGACCTTGCACTTGCGAGGCAAGTGCCAGAACCACTGAGCTAATCCACCAGCCCCATTTCTTCATTTTTTTTTTTAACCTCTGTCTATTCTCAGTAGAGACCAGGATTAAATGTGATTCAGTCCTGACCCCAAGGATGTTCGGGACTCATCCTGGCAAAGACATCCTCATTTACTAAGAAAAGTGGCACTGCCTTACCTGTGACACTGCCCTGGCCAGTGACACTCACCCGGAGGAAACCAGACAGGCAGACAGACATCCAGTTTGTGAGCAGCTTTTCGACCACAGACTCAGTGCGCCGGAGCATGAGTTTGGGCTGCATGTTGCTAGACTGCTCCATCAGGTCTCTGGTCAGCACCTCGAGGATGCTGGTCAGGTAGACCAGCTTGGTCTGCAGCGCGATGGTCAGGAAGGAGGCGAACAGACACCTGCATCCGGAGAGAAGCACGGTGAGGCCCTGGTCGCAGGCCGGCTACACAGGGCGGCGGGCGGCGTGCACGCTCCCGGGTGAGGGGCACCGCTGCCCTGTGCTCTTCTGCTTTTTAACGCTGAGGTTTCTGACCACTTCTATTTCTAAGTCGCAAAACCACGTGCCAGCGCTAGCTGTGGTGCCTGGTGTCCAGCACTTTGGCTGAAGTGGTAACAAGAAGTGAGTCTCTCCAAAAATTTCAGGGTGTTTTTAAATTAACAGTAACACTTCTGCTTTTTTGATTATGAATTTACTTTCTTGGTTTAGGGGTTTTTTAAGGTCTTGGAGGGGGCTGTTGTATGCATGGATGTCTTCAAAATAGTCGTGTTGGATGAAATGGAAATGTGGCCGCCTAAACACCCACCCAAATGCCCTGGAAAGCTGGGTACAATAGCGGGCACGTGTAATCCCAGCATTCTGGGGGTGCTGAGGCAGGAGAATCTCGAGTTGAGGCTGGCCTGGACAACTCAGCAAATTAATGAGCCACTGTGTCAAAGTAAAAAAAAAACAAAACACTAAACAAAGATTGGGGGTGTAGTTCAATGCAAAGGCCCTACCTTCAGTCCCCAGTACCATGAAAATAAATAAGTAAATCAATGATTAGAAGTTTAAAAATAAAAGAAGTGACCAGTACCTGTCCTTCACCGAGAAGTTCTTCTGCTTTTCAAGCGTGTGGATGACAGTGACCAGGAAGCTTTTGTTACAGATAAGGGCACCCAGGGCTGTGAGACTTTCATTCTTGTCATTGGCATCTCTGTTCTGGAAGAACAACAACAAGGAAGAATATAACATAAGGGTCAGGAATTTAGCTCAAATGGCACCGCGCCTACCTTGGAAGCACAAGGGCCCAAGTTCGATCCCCAGTACCACAAAAAAAAAAAAAAAAAAAAAAAAAAAAAATATATATATATATATATATATATATATAACATAATGTAAGTTTGAAGTTAGAAAGTAGATCCACAATGTGTTTTCCAAGACAATGAATTATTTTAATATTGAATTCATGATCCAGAAAATCCACAATAAAAGTGCAAAGCAATAATGATGGAGCTGACAGTGATCATGATAACACTGTGTAAGTCAGGCAGTCATGGGGCTGGAGTGAAAACCCAGAGACTTACGTGCATGTCTTCGGTGAAGATGTGCGTGAAGCCGCCTGACTGAGAGGAAAGAGACATTTGTGTTATTCATAACATCCAAAGGAAATGAACAGTGTGTTTCTGTCATAAAAAAGCTAAGACGCTATTTGCTAATGTGAAGATCCCCCTGTGTACACTTGCTTCACCCCCTGGAAGACATAATAAATAATTATTCAGCTCTCAAGAAACAGCACCGAAGCACAATAGTTCTAAGAATATGTCCACTGCACGTGGGTCCCGCGTTGGTAGATGAAGTTATCATTTCCCACCAGAGAAGAGGAGATTCCAAAGTTCAAGAAGCACAGGTGGAAGATGATGAAAATGTCAGACCACTTCTTAGGCCTCAGGATAAATACTAACTTACATCGACAAGTTTTTTTTTTTTTTTTGAGACAGGGTCTCACTTTGTAGTTCAGGCTGGCTCTGAGCTCACTATGTAGCCCAGGCAAGCCTCGAACTCAGCAATCCTCCTGCCTCTGCCTCCTGAGTGCTGGGATGACAGGCGTGAGCCACCACACCCGGCACTGTGGTATGTGGTATTGATTGTTGGTGGGTGTGAGTCTCCACGCCCAGCTTTGTATGTGGTTTCCGGGGATTGAACTCAGGACGTTGCACTTGCAAGGCAGGTGCTGGAACCACTGAGCTAATCCTCTGGCCTTACATCAACAAGTTTTTTTTATTTTTTTTTATTATTATTATTTTTTTGCTTTTTGAGACAGGGTCTTGCTTTGTAGTTCAGGCTGGCCCTGAGCTCATTATGGTGCCCAGGCAAGCCACCGCGAACTCAGCAATCCTCTTGTCTCTGCCTCCCGAGTGCTGGGATTACAGGCGTGAGCCACCACGTCCGGCATTGTGGTATGCGGTGTTGATTGTTGGTGGGCATGTCTCCACGCCCAGCATTATATGTGGTTACCAGGAATTGAACTCAGGACCTTGAGCTTGCAAGGCAGGCACCGGAACCACTGAGCTAACCCTCCGGCCCACATCGACAAGTTTTAACTAGGCTCAGCTAAGTAGACCACTGTCCGCACTCGGTGTTACTCAAGGAGTTGAAAGGTTGAACCTGGAGCTGGACTACTGGGGTCCAGTTCTGGTTTTATCACATATCAGTCACGTGACTTGAGACAAGTTATCTAACCTGTCAGTGCCTGACTCCTCCAGGACATTAATAGATCTCATAGGCTCCGTGTGAACAGGAAAAGTCAAGTAACCCTCTACATCAGCTAGTGCTATTGTTTCTATTCCTTGTTTTTGGCAAAGTACATTATCACAGTGGTGTTACCCCATCAGTTTTTGGGTTTTTTTTTTGAGACAGGGTCTCGCTTTGCAGTTCAGGCTGGCCCTGAGCTCACTATGTAGCCCAGGCAAGCCTCAACTCAGCAATCCTCCTGCCTCTGCCTCCCGAGTACTGGGATTACAGGCGTGAGCCACCATGCCCGGCACCCCATCAGTTTTGAAAAGTATTTTATATACTGTGCTATATAGCTCCTGAGCTTAAACTCTTAAATATATATATTTTTTTAAAAGTATGGTAAAGCCAGGTATGGAGCCACGAGCCTGCAATCCAAGCACTTAGGAGGGTGAGGCAGAATTGCTACATGATCCAGGCCAGCCTGGGCTATGTAGTGAGACTTTGTCTAAAAACATAAAAAAAAAAGTATCATAAATCTTACTGGAATTAAAGATTAAAATTTAAAAACATACTGAATAATCCTTTTATTTTTAAGGACTTATTTATTATTTTTTTTATTTATGCCGCACCAGGGATGAAACTCATAACCTTGCACTTGTGAGGGAGGCAGCAGCACTACTGAGCTAAATGTCTGGCCTTCCAAGTCACTCTTAAAATGAATCAACTGAATAAACACTTAGGTGCCTCTCTCTCTCTCTCCCCTCTCTCTGTCTGTCTGTTTCTCAGCCTCTCTCCCTCTCTTCTCCTTCTCTCTTTTTCTCTCTTTATAGTATTGAGGCTTTGGGCTAATTTTATATCTCAGTAAAGTAAATTTTTCTTGCAGAGAATCTTTTTGCATAGTTTCAAATCTGTTAGCCCAAGCAGAAGACCTCAAACTATTTTGGTCACACTTTTTCCCTAGGAAAAAAAAAAAAAAAGTCGGCCCTGCGTTTGCTTTTCTTGGTCTCTAATATGCTCCTGCCGAATCCCTCCTCATAAGCAGGCAGATCAATCAGGTTGATTCCTCATCATGAGTAAGGTAACACTGCCCACCCTGGGTCTCTGGGGCTCGCTTCCTTTCACTCACATTTCCCTCTTTTAGGCCATTAGCTCCTCTGCTTCCCCTTATTTCTTCTATTTTCAACAAAACAAAGACGAATGAATACACTGAAAAGCAGAGCTTTAAAAGCCAACTGACAGGCAGGGCTCCGACCCAGGGGACTTTGCTCTGGTTTCTGCCGCTCGCTCTCCCACAGGTGGCGTCCTTCCTCCGCCTCCCGCCTCCCAGCGGGCAGACGGGGTTTGGCTCCTGATCAGTGGGCACAGCGCCTAATTAATATGAGGACTTATCTGCGGCCTGGAGTGCATTTGCAGGTGGCAAGACCCCCATGTCGCGCCTGCCAGTCCTCTCCCCTAATTATTAGACGTTCAGTTTTAACTTGGGATTTCTTGATGGAGTTCTGACAGGTTGATGCTTGGTCTTCCTGGGTCCATTCCTTTAATGACACTTCTGGACTTCACTTTGCATGGCTTTCCCTTTTGCGATCACAGGGAACTCCATGTTCGATCAGTCCAGCCCCTTGGAGCCATCCCTCTTAGCACAAAACAATGCAGCAGTGTCCCTGAAATCGCTTTCTGTTTGGTCGTGTTTTCTCAGACTCTCTGCCTTGCTCTTGAACTGACAAGACAGGAAAATTTCTTTTTTCAGGCCACAGATTATTCAGCACTCAAGAATAGTCATTAACTGCAAAAGGCCACACAGTGCTCAGGTCGATGGGCCAGACCTCCGTGATTTTATTGCTGTTACATTCTTAGTGGGGATCTCAGCGAGAAGGACTGGTGGAGAAGGATGCAGGATGCCTCCGTGGCCGAAGGCCTGAGAAGCCACCCTAGGTTGGGCACTGACCTCTGGCCTCCCTGGGTGGGCTGCTGCTATGGAAACAGGTGAGACAGCAAACAGCCGAGCTGGTACCGGGTACCCTTGTAGGATAACGTTAAACACACACACAGAAGTGGCAAACAGTTGAAGTCTTATTGATAGCCTTCTTGATTTATAGTACTATAGGTCAGCCCCCCAAATATGGAGGTTGTTTTATAGAGCGATCCCAGCCTCTAGACACAGCATCACATATCATGGTTTCC
This sequence comes from Thryonomys swinderianus, assembly GCA_004025085.1. Taxonomy (NCBI): domain Eukaryota; kingdom Metazoa; phylum Chordata; class Mammalia; order Rodentia; family Thryonomyidae; genus Thryonomys; species Thryonomys swinderianus. The sequence continues at coordinate 53,746 of PVIC010000017.1, forward strand.
ACTCTGAGAATTATAGAGAATGTGGAAATTGCTTACTGCTTGTGTCTGGGTTTTTGAACTCCAGGCATCAGGCCAAGTATAGCCGAGAGGCTTCTGGTACGAACTCTCCTCTGGCCTGGAGAGACCTCTGGCTTCGTGTAGAAACCCCGAGTTAAATAGGATTGCTGGTGTGGATGTGTGCTAGAGGTTGGGTCTCTTGGTAGACTCCAGTTCCGGACCAAAGAGACCGAACCAATATGGCAGAGCTGCGGTGTCGGGACGTGTGGGTGATGACGCAGAGCATGAGCGAGGACCTCGCCAACGGCTCGGGATGGTGAGTGAAGAGGGCCGCGTGAGTGGACGAGGACGCGGTGGCGTGAGGGCCGAGGCGAGGCCAGAGCCCCTGGGCTAGACAGACTCCCTCCTGGAGTTCCAGAATAATTCATCAGTCACCCCGTGTAGCTATTTCTAATAAACGTGGATGATACAAAACTGACCGGCTAAAGAAAAACTGCCAACGAGAACCATAAAAACTCCACATTGCTAAAATGCCAGTTTTCAACTCAAATTACATCCGTGTCAGCTTTCCTCCCTTTTGCCTGGTAGTGCTTTTCATTTCCAATTGAGAAGTAATAGCAAATAATCTAGTGGCTGCAATGGAAGTCAGGCAGATAAACACAACAAATTGGCCAGCCCACAATTTATTGATTTTTAAATGAATTAGCTCACTTCCCAACTGCAAATTTCATTCTAAACTGGTGGTAAAATATAGCAAAAATCATCACTCTGAACTTCTATCCCTCGTATGTTTTTGTAAGGGGAGAAAGAGTAATCGCCAGTGACCCATCACTGTTTTATACACTAATCAATGCAATTAATAATTATCCTGATCCCTGCCCTGCTTAAAGTTAAGCCAGTATGTCGAACCAAGTGTATTATCTACAGCTGCCGTGGAAGAAAATACCTTCATTATTATTCAAGACTCAACCTTAGGAATATGATCAATGCTCTTTTACCTCAGGGAAGAAAGTTCTCAGAGCAAAATGTTTGTAGTCAAGGAAGGGAACAGTTCCAAAACTATCAACCACATCCAATTTATCCATCTGCAGCTCAGCAAAGCCTGCAAAACAGAATCCCAAGAGCAATATTTTAACTCCACAAACAATGGATAAGATCTTCTGCTGTTTTGTCTAACACGGAGTATGACCTTGGTTTTCATTAAAGAAGAAACAATAGATAATTACTTGGTTGGCTGCAGAAAAGAGCTGAAATAAAACACAAAGCCAGGCCTCGGCCCTGCTGTTCAGTTGTCTTCTATTTTACAAACGCTTCTCATTACCATAGCCATCTCCATGTAAGGGCAAAAATTAAAATAAAAGTAAAATAGCTTGTTTATCTACAAATACAATTCCAGAGCCTACCATCACGGATCTCCTTCCGGAGCTCGCTTTCCAGGAGTTCCAGCTGTTGACTCTGTTTGCGACTGAGCTCCTTCGATTTCTGCCTGGTCACCCCCACAGCCGCTGGGGAGACAGAGGTGTTGTGTCAGACTGATGTGTTAACTTAAAAAAATGAAAATAAGGAAAAGAAATACAGGTAGAGAGATGGAAAGAGAGATCGAGAAAGAGAGAGAGAATGAGACAAAATATAGCATTTAAACTGGGCTCTGTGGGGACACTTAGAATCCCAGCTACTCAGGAGGCTGAGGCAGGAAAATCGAATGTTTGAGGTTTCAAGGTCTCAAGATCTTGTTTCAAAATTTAAAAAGAAAAAAAAAGAGGGTTAGGGTTATAGCTCAGCAGTAGAGTGCCCTTGGGTTCAATCCCCAGTATCATAAGTGAAAAAGAAAAGAAGCAAGGAAGGAAAAAAGGAAAAAAAGAAGGAGGGGAGAAAGGGAGGGAGAAAAGAAAATAGCATGTAAGTGATAGATTTTATCAAAGGAAATTTTCCCAGTGAGGGTCACCCTAAAGAAGAGGATGTTAAAACACAACAGGGGAAAAAAACCACTATTCATCTTAAAGTGAAAACTAAATCAAATAACCTTCACTTGTAACCAAAGATCCCAGTTGGCTGCAAAGTAATGAAACAAGTCAAGTTTCCCCACAGCCACGGGCCACTTATATTGTTCCAGTCTTTTTCAATGTTTCTGAACTTCCCTGGAGAAATAAAGTTGTGCAGTGAGCGCAGAAAGCAACTACTGCCCCACAGTTGGCCACATGAACCAGCCTGGCCCAGCACTGAGGGCGTGACATGCACAAGTCACATGGAATCCCCGTCTGGACACCGCGTCTTTCTCCACCTCATCCAGCCTTCACGGTGCTGCTCAGGGCCGAATGGAATGCAGTTGGTGCTTGGGTCCTCGGCCCTGCTCTGCGTGACCTTGAGCTCGTCCCGGGATCCCTGCGCCGGGCCGCACAGCTGTGAGACTGTCAGCCTCATGGTGATGTTGAGAGGATTGCAAGGAGTAACTCCCAGGAAGCAGTTAGGACATAATCTTTCAAAAGAATGACTACTCGATACTCACCAATTATCATTATTATCCTAGCAAGCTTCTCTCCTCTTCTAACAGAAATTATATGATCACATGTGCTAGCAGCAGATGTGAAAGGTGCTGGAGGAAACCGAATTCCAGCTCTTTACTGGACCCCACCACGGACTGAGCATGCTTAGTCATTACGTCCACTGTGTACCCCAGAAAGGGCTGAGTATGCAGCCATTCGCAAACGTGCTTGGCCAGGAGCTCCTTTTCCCAGGAGTGCCTCGTGAGAGCAAGGTTGCCCAGGCTGCACTTCGAGTGGCGGTGGCTTGGGCAGGCTGCATTGTGCAGCAGGAAGCTTTGTTGACAGGAGTCCACAGAGGGTCTGTGGGTGGCCGGCCAAGGCCAGTGCGCTTAGAGTTTTTACCAGTGGTATGACTGAGTGACTGAGTGACTGAGTGACTGACTGACTGACTGACTGGAGCTGCTGGGGACACATGACTCCCTGGCCAAGTGTAAGAAGAGGATGAGAATTTGACAGGGCTTTGCAGATGCAAAGCAGTGTGTCATATTTAGCCCACTTCACCTTAAAGATCAGAAACAATCTCTACAAAAGCGGTAAAGGGAGAGGACTGAAGCATCACACACATGGAGGTCAGAGGTTTCTAGTAAGTCACCAGTGGATACAACATGTTACCAAAGATGGTGTTTGTGAGCCAGGCATGTGGTACACTCTTGTAATCTTAGCACTTGGGAGGCTGAGGCAGGAGGACCGCTGTGAGTTCAAGGCCAGCCTGGCTATATAGTGAGTTCCAAGTGAATGTGAACTACCTAGTGAGACCATGTCTCAAAAAACCAAAGTGAGCCGGGCATGGCGGCTCACGCCTGTCATCCCAGCACTCGGGAGGCAGAGACAGGAGGTTTGTTGAGTTTGAGGCTTGCCTGGGCTACATAGCTCAGGGCCGCCCTGAACTACAAAGCGAGACCCTGTCTCAAAAAAAAAAACAAAAAAAAAAAACACCAAAGTGAAAGCCAAAGCAAAAACAAAACAACAACAAAACAAAGCAGGTATATAGGAAGCCACTTGATAGCAGTGGATTCTCAAAACATAGCTAGCATTGGTGCTACAGAAGTAAGTAACTTTCTTCATTGAAGCTAACATCAACCAGTATTTAATTAAAATATCAGCCCAATTTTAGATTCCAAACATATGACAGAGGTAGGCACTTGGGAAGAGCATTTAAAAAATGCTTGAAATAGTCAATAACAGGACACAATCAGATCTCTGAAAAGTGAATGTGCTCCATTAGGCCAGTTAATATACCCCTGGATCTTTCTTTCTCCTGTTCCGGAATGACCCATGGGAAAGGGCCACACCTTTCCCCAGCTTCTCTTGATCCAGAGATTCCCACAGTTACCAGCAACATAACAGGTGCTCAGTAAAAAGAAGTATAAAGGGAGGCAGAGATGAATGAGTGGATGGATGAACGAATGAATGAGGGAGTGGATAGAGGAAAACATTAACCACCACCTCTACTAGCCTAAAATATTAGAAAGGCAAAACTCAATAAATATAAAGTGCTACATTAGTCGGTGAAGAGCTCTTTTTCAAAGAAGAGTGTTACAATTGATATCTAGATGTCTCCCCAAAGCCTCACACATTCCTAGGTGGGGCTTTTGGGAAGTGATTAGACCATGGAGACACGATACTCACCAGGCGACGAGCTCACTCATGAGCAGGGAAGCCTGGTGGTGGTGGGTCACTGGGGCCGTAGCCCGGCAGGGTCTGTCTCCCTCCTCCTCGCTTGATCTCTCTCTGCTTCCCACTCCCACCCCATGGCCTCAGAGCCAGTCTACTGTAGTCTGAAACCCTGGCAAACCCTGAGTCAGGTTACTTCTCCCTGCCCCGGAGCTGTGCATGTTGGGCATTTGTCTCAGTGGAGAGGTAGTAGTGACCAAGATGAAAAAGAAATAAGCTTAGGATGAAAACCAGCTCAGAAGTAGAGGTCACAGAGCAAATGGCTGTACAGATCAGTAAATGGATGGGTTGAGGGGTCGAGTGACGAAACCAAGGAGTTGTGGAGACTATGATGAAAACCCAGAGAGACACTTCTCTCAAGGGTTTAGCTGCGACAAAGCTCTAGTAAATGATGGAAAAGTTAAGTCTCTGGTGATGCAGATCTCTCCAATTTTAAAAAATGTAATTACATAATTTGAAATGTTGTCAACTTCTTCGAAGTTTACAAAAATGTTGCGTGGGCCAATAAAACACATTGGCGTGCCAGGTCCAGTGGGGGGAGGGGAGCCACCCAAGGCCCCTGTGCTCATATGGATGTCGGAATGAGGTAGTTGGTGACTGGTGACTGATTCACACTTCTGAAATCTCATTCTGCCAGAAAAGCAAGCGGTTGGGGGTGATGGGGGGGGGAGGTGGCATCTGGGGGCTGAGGAGCCGCAAGAGGTGACCGAGTTCTGGGAATCTAGAACCCCAGATGAATTCTGAGGGGATCGTATAGATGCTTTCTCATCACAATTCAAATAACTACAGAAACAAAGTAGATTCTATTTCTCAAACCCCAAGGCGCCATCTTTGTGACCCAGCCTTCTTTCATTAATGAAACATGCTTTAAAAAAAAAAATCTTTAGAAAGCCCTCAGCATGTTCCTATTATTCCCTTCCCAAAGTTTTGATTTGGGTTTTCACCCATTAATACTTAATTGAAGCAAGCAGCCCCTGAAAGCTGAAAGTCTGCCTGCCTGATGAGAGGCCCTGGGGAAGGATTTCTCTGACAAAACTGAACAGGGCACTTACCAAAAATGACAATCACGAGCAAGACGGGGAGCACAATCAGAAAGTACCAGGTGGAAGGGACTGACTCCTGTTCTACGTAGAGCTCCAGGTTCCCCAGTCTCACCTAAGGGGACAAAGAGCGCCATGAACCCGGGAGTTGAGCACCCCATTTCCTCACAGAGCCCCCTGCCGGAAGTCACTGCCTCCAAGATGCAAAAAAGTGAACTAGGTAGGATATCTGAGCTCAGGTCCATCCCCAGGGCGCATGGACTGTCCATGCCTGGGCACATCATTCACTCTGCCTCAGTTTCCTGATGTGTCAGTCAAGGCGTGCTAGACTGAACCTGTGGATTTTAAATTCTGGCCCTCTTTGCCCTGGGGGCTTTAAATTGCAGGCGTGGGCCAGAGATGAGGCAGAAGCCCCTCTCTACCTGTTATCTGATGAGCTCACACCTGTGTTTCGTGGCCGGCTGATTTCAAGCGAAGCTTGCCATGGGGGAGGACCAGTTTGGTAAGGCTGACCAGAGGATCCCGCCAAGTCTCTTCCAGCTGTATCATTAGTTTTGGCAAAAGAAACTGGTAAACCTTGAAGAAAAACCCCCTCTGCACCCAGCCTTCTTTCCCACTGCTGCACGCACAGCATTAAGGTGCATTTGGTCCTCAGAGCCGCCGTCCCACGCCGACCTCAAGCAGCGCGCTGGGCACACTGTGGCTGGCTGTGCCAGCCGCCCTCACGGCTGCATCCTGGGTCGCTCAATGTCAGCCTCACTCTCAGTGCTGAGGGTGACTCGGGTGGCAATCGTGACTCCACCGCTGTGTCCCAGGAGCAAGTCAGCCCATGGCAGTGCTGCCCGAGCTCTCCAGGGCCTTCCGGGAGGCCAAGCCCTGGCTGCAGGACCCCGACATCTCCTGCGAGTCCCGCCTGCCCCTTCGGTCAGCTCGACACCAGCACACGGCCCAGGCTGGGCCTCGGGGCCTTCTCGGCCTGCGGTTCCTCGGCTCAGGATCCCCTAGCACAGCCGGCCCATGGCTCCGCCTGCTCCCTGAGCCCTCACACAAGGGTCACCTTGACAGGCAGGACTTGTTGCCCACCAGGATGAAACTGGCCCCCTGACCTGCTCGTGTCCCCTGCTCCCCGTTCCAATCCCCCTCCCCCTAATTCTTCTTTCTGTGTAACCACCACCCCCATCCAACCATATTTTAAATTTACTTTCTTTACTGTGCGTCCCTGCAGGCAAGCTTTGCAAGGGCAGAAGTTTGTGCCTGTATCTCCCCTGCTGTCCCCCTTACAGCATGGGCATCTCAACGATGCAGATCGCTAGCATTTGCTCCCCTCTGCTGTCATGGAAGGTGGGGACTGGTACAGCTAGTCGCTGCTACTGATTTTATAATAATCAATACCCTTTACAATACAGATGAGCAGAAGGGGGCCTGAGGAGGTCAGTGACAAACCTAAAGCCCACAGCTGTGTGGTCACAGCAGGGCAGCTGGGACAAGAACACGTATTTGTGGTTGCTTTCCAAGCTGGTGTTCTGTTTTGGTCCTTTATCTAATCATTTATGACTGTGGGTCATAAAGCTTTTTCAAATAGACTCTGCAGAGCCTCGTAGGCCATGGACACCAAGAAAGGGTGGCTTTTAACGTGACCCTTCCAGTGGGCTCACATCTGTAGGCCATCAGTACTCCAGTGACGGGTCCCCCAACATGTCTGGGGAAGACGAATTCCAAGAAGGATGACTTCGTGGTGCCTGTAGGTTATCTAGCCCCTGTTAGACTCTAATGCCACCCTTGGCTGTGCCAGGGAGGCCCGTTTAGGGTTTTTGCTCAAATATGTCACCTTCGCATTTGGGCAAAGAATGACAGCTCGCTGTCAGTGGATCTGGAGATTCTGCTTGCAGATGTTACAATCTAAATGTATGGCTGGAACAAAAGCTATCAAGACTCATTAGTATCACAGACAATGGTGTGTTCAATGCTTTGACATTCAAACAGGCACGTGGATGGATTCTGCCAGCTATTTTGGAGGAATTGTGCTTGAGCTTGCAGGCCAGCTTTGTTTACTTAAAGTGAAAAACCTAAACATCTACAAGCGATTCCACACTGTCCTAGGGATTAGCCAAGGAATTACCGGAAGTTAGGTGAAGAGACTGCGTCTGAGTGCCATGTGACTTACTCGAACTTTCTTGGAGGAGGCGGCGATGCTGTTTGCATCTTTGATGCCCTTAATTTTGCACAGGATGGTGGTAAGATCTTGGTTTCTAGTAATATTTTCAAAACTGCAATTTAATGGCTTATTTTCCCCATGGAAGAGAGTAATTTCAATGTCTTTCATGGAAATGTTAAAGTTGTCATTTTCTTTCTGCCAAAAACAAAATGAAGAGGAAGAAATTAGAGCATGTGTGCAAACAGACCTTTCTAGCCCAGGGTGGGAAGGTGGGACATCTCTCCCCGACCGAAAGGAAAAGAGGCATACTTGAATTTTTACTTCCAGTTCGGTGTCGACCTCTGATTCTACTCGATACCCTGTAAATCTGGGATCCTCAAGATACTGCAAGGTGCCACAGTCCAAGTAGGTGTCTTGTACCCTCAGCTTCACCACCACAGTAGGGCGCACTTTGGAACTCTTTAAACTGGGGGCTAAAAACCTGCAGAAATCCGACCCACAATATTCAGAGACCTGGGAGAGAAGAAAAGAGCATTTTAATGACTGAAGGATCCAACTGTGGTCTCCAAGAGTCAAGGGACACGGAGTTAAGTAAGCCCTGAATTAAATCAGGTTAAGTGGGAAGGACTCATTCGATGAACTGAAGGCTAGCTGGAGTGACATCATACACACAGAAATGTTCAGAAGTGTGGGGTGTGGCAAGACCTTAACATACACTAGCTAATAGGACTAATGTTCCTCTAATAGTGAAGACTGTCCAAGGGTAAGCCATGTGGGCCAGGGATGTGGCTCAGTGGCACCACAGCTGCCTGGTAAGCACAAGGTCCTGAGTTCAATTCCTGGTATCACACACACACACACACACACACACACACACACACACCCACCAGAGGGTAAGCCACAGGAAACAAGACTATGTAGGGAGAGGCAGGCTACAGAAACAGGAACACTTTGGCCCCAGGGTTGGGGTATCCTTCAGGCCAGCAGAGCGAGAGCCCAGGAGACTTCAGGTCAGGAAGAGAGGTGCCTAGCCCTCAGCTAGAGCCCACTCCGGCCGACCTGCGTGTGTGGCTGGCTGAGTCACCCTGAGCTGGGGAACCTCTCACGGAGCGTTGGTGGAAGTCACTAATGGCAAGGAGGAAAAAAAGCTTTTCAGGCAACAGAAAAAAAGGAGAAAACAAAAGTCAAAGAGATGATGAATCCTCTGTGAAATGGAGAGTGCCAACACTGGAAACAGAGAAACAGTGTGGCCCAATATAGAAGAGTATTAAAAAAAATAAATATACTGTCATTTCCAGATGTGTGGAGAGACAAGCAGAGAGAGTAGCAGGTTAGAGTAGGCTTAGGATGTTTACAGGGGGACAACTGGAGCTCTTCGAAGGAATTCACCAGACAGGGAGATGGCATCACCCTTGTCTAACGCCCTAGAAGAGGAAAGCGGGCAGGGGCAGGGACTCCGTGTCAGGTGCTGACCTCTGCACCAGGGTGACCGACCTTCCACCTCGGCAGGTTTCCATCCTGAATTCGCTTTCACATGTCTGTGCCGGGATGAGCCTGCCAGCGCTGCTGTGCCACCCTCCGTGGCTATAACTCTGAGGAGCCTGGCATCTGCCTTCCAGAATGATCACCAGCGACGGGATGACCCATCCTCATCTTCAGGGCGCCAAGTGTCCAAGCGAGCGGCCACCCCCACAGTCTGAGATGCTCTTTTCCCCCTGAATTTCAAGCAACTTCTCCGCCACTCTCCCTGGCCCCGAACGTGAAGCTGACCTGCTGGACACTCTTCTTATCCTTGGTGCTCTTGCCCCCAGTGCTGTCCCTTAGCTCCCTTTAATGACAGTGCCACATGGGTGGGCTGACCCTCTCCGCGTCATTAGTGTCAGTGCACCAGACTGGCCAGTGGTGAGCTCGGCCAGGACCTGGAGACACCTCGGCCGCATCTGGACATCTGCAGGACATCCTCTTTGGCTCCCAGCCTTTATCCAGTGAGTGCCTCACTGAACTCCCCTGCACAGCATGGCCAGATATTACCTGTCCTCATCTCAGCCCCTGCTCAGGCCTTCAGTGGCCCCCACTGCCTGGAGAATTGCAGCAAACATCCTCAGGATGGCGCTCTGGGGTGGTTGCCCTCCGTGGTTTTCCAGCCGTCCCTCTTGCTCATTCTGGACCCATCCTCTAGGTCCCGGCGGAGCGGGCCCGAGGGACGCCCTTCCAGGAGCACGTGAGGAACCTGTCCTGTGTCCGCAGTGGGTTTCTTCCCACTCCCGCAAGTCCCCTGTCCTGCCCTGCAGCCGCTGTCTTCGTCCCCTCTGGGTGTAACTCCTTTCTCACACAGAAACACAGCATCCTTGGACTCAGTGGGCACCACAGGACCTAGCATTTGATGTCACCCTGTGGTGCCAGTTTTCAAGCCCCATGTGGCTCTGCCATCCTTCTCTACGAGGTCAGTGTGACCGACCCTCATTTGTCTTTCATCTGTACAGCCAGCCAAAAAAGAAAAAAATGTGTCTTCAGTTGGTGCTCACTAAATTGTACTTGGTATGGGAATAGCATTTAGGAAATGCAGGCCCAGCCTCTGGTCAGGGCACTTATGTGACTTACACAATGGGACGCATTTGCATCACGGAGACACAGCCCAGACTCAGGACCAGCACGCGGTGGGAGCCTCTCTTGAAGTGCGCCTGCAGGTAGACGCATGTCCAACCAGACTGAGATGACGAAGTGGGAGACTGGCTACCCCTAGGCCTGAGCCCCAGGAATACCACTCCGTAGCCACCCTCAGCTCTGCCAACCTTGGCAGGAAGTGATCAGATGGGGCCCCAGGAAGGTGGCTCCCCTTCCTTTCATCAAGGAAAGGGGAAGAGAAAAGGGGAAGAAGATTCAGGAAGTGCTTAGAACACTCAGAGGCCTCAAGAGAATCTGAAGTCTTTCATCTCACTCTCACTCATGGCACCAGTGGCGTCAGAACCACCTCCTACCATTCCCACCGTGGGCAGGGAAGGCCGGGAAAGTGACAGCAGATGGCAGGATCAAAGGGGCCCAGGAGACAATGGCCAGAGCAGGAGACACCATGGCAGGAGTTCTCGGACACCAGCGGGTCACCCGGTCTCTCGGGGTCCCAGCTCGCTGTAAGGGGAGCATCACGACTGGCCCTTCACAGACCCGTGGTTCCTCGGGCTCACCCTCGACCAGGCACGAAGCATTTTCACACGTACTCATAAGCTCGGTCTCATTAAAGCGACTTGCCGCGAATCACACAAGGAGACAATGGCAGGTCTTGTCACACTAAGTTCACTTCTGTCTGCTCCTGTGGCAACCTGAAACGGGCAACTAACTATGAGTGTGAGGTCTTGTTAGTTTGGCTGAGGCACACAAAGTACCACGCAGTGGTAAATGTGTAAAAAGGTAAATTTAAAATACTTATGACAACAAAGTGGTAGAAATAAGAAATAGCCCCAACTCGGTTTAGTGTGATGAAAACAAAGTCATTGAAAAGAACTATTATTGCAAGGCAATTAAAGACTTACGTTTATGTTTTCTTTTAACTCCTGTGAAATGATTAAGCTGTCAATGACATCAAAGTTTCTGCCCATGATTGTTATATTTTGACCACCACTGTAAGGTAAAAAGCAGCAATTAGGGTAAATATGGAGGCATTTTGCATTTGGAACAAAACCGCCAGCTAATTCACATGTAATATAAACAGTAATATTTGTGGGAAAATGAACTAATTTTAATTTCAAGGATATAACAGTCCTTTATGTATACTGAGCACAAATTCATGGTTTTTAAGATACATTGTTATACAAAATTCTTCAGGTTTTAATTTCAATTCCCAGGTAAAAAATTCCCATTTTAATCCCAGGAAAATGTCCAAATTCTCTAACAGAATTCGAGCTTTGTTATACCATTCTGCCACATACAGCCCGAGCAGCTATACCTTGAAAAGGATTCCATGAATGGAATTTTGTTTGACTGCTATTTAATCTATATGAAGTGTCTTAATTTGGCAATTTTAAAAATCAAACTCCCAACCTACCAATTATATTTTATTCAGAGACACTGGGAACACATTGGACAAGGTAAAATTATGTGTCATTAAAAGTATGAATTCCTCTTTGGGAAATCACATAAATAATAGTGTAAGGGCAAATTCCACTTACCTCACCAAAACCAAGCCAAGTAACTTTCATATTCTTGCTACACCATTAGATATAAGCAAAGTGGTCACTGGGCATGAAATAAGCAGCTGTCAGCACGTCAGCTACCCTGGTATCCCTGCCCTCAGAAGTCACCAGACAGAAGTTCTAGGGGACAGGAGTCGAGTCCAACAGCTGCCCGATCTTGGTGATCCGACCAGGGGTGGGTGAGAGAGGAACAATTTGTAGAGTGGAGGAACCTGGGCCAATCCCAGCTGTAAGGGGCTGGGCCAGGATGGCCTCCTGCCCCTTGAGAGCAAGCCAGGCATGTTCTACTGGCAGCAGGCTGCAGTACCCCCTTCTTGCTCAAGGCACAAACACCCAGAAACAACCAAGACACACAGGCTCAGCATGTCACATGTAGCAGGACCATCAGGACCCTCCGCATCAGTCACAAGCGAGGCAGAACAGTACAGAGGCGCAGCCTGACACCAGGCCCAAACTGGCCTGCTGGGATGCTCACTAGGCCTCAGTTTGCCATCAGCAAATAAGGAACCATGCTAAGAGGAAAACAGCCCTGGGGACACCCTGCCTTCCTCCATCTACAGAAGTAGGAGGGAACAAGTTTCAGAGCACTGCAGCCTGGTGCTTTGTTACCAGTGCCACAGCAGACTAATACAGCCGGCTCTGTCCTCATTTTAAAGAAGGATTGCAGAAGTGAAATCTTTTCTCCACCACCCCAAAGCCTTGTAGGTAGTTTTATCTAGTGAGTACTTTGAAAGTTATCTTCAGGCTGGGTTCAATGAACAAAATCTCTTTAAATGTGAATTTAAGATTGATAAGAGAGATTTTTTTCTTTTTAATTTCCTCCTTAAGGATTCATCTGAAAGAGTTTACTTTGGAATTTTCACTTCTCACTGAGGGAGAATCTCTGACGTATGGACACTGCCTCTGATATCTCTGAATATTTCTCCCACAGCACTCAAAACAGTGGACTCTGAAGTTTATAAATTGAAAGACATAAGAAAGGAGACTTTTATCATGAGCGGCAGTGACACATGGTGAAGAAGGTCACAGATTTGTAGCAGAAACCGAGGCTAAGAATAGTTACTGTGGTTGAACAAACACTTGAGCTGGGAGTTTCCTGGTCGCCACGGCACAGAGAGAAACAGGATGTGTGCGCAGTGCGCATGCCAGCGGGCAGGGGCCGCTCCACATGCCGTGGCCTTTGTCTAGGAACTGGTCTGCGAGGGGCCGGGAATCTAAGCACAGCCGCCGCTGCTGAGCTGACAGGCGTGAAATCCACGCTCCTTCTGCAGGGGACCCCGAAGCACAGGCCTCTAGCCAGTACCTGATCCAGGTGGTGGCGGGAAAGACGAGGGAACAGTGCGGCAGGGCGATGTAGGAGAGTGCGCCCGCGGGGGAGCAGTTCCCGCCGTCAAACTGGATACACACGTCCTTCATTTCCTTGCGGCTCGAGGGAAGAGAGAACTTCATGTGGGTGTCATTCAGCACGTGGCTAACCTGTATGCTAGAGAGGGGGAGAGGAAGAGCTCTCAGGTGGCACAGCCCGGGGACTGCCGAAGGTGATAGCGGCGTGCGGATTTCACTGGAAGGGCAACCGGCCGACTAGCGGGGCAGCTACAGACTAGCAGGAGCTGCTTACCCGGCTGGGGCAGCTGTGGGGCTGGGTTCCTCTTTCTTTCGTGCATTTTTACCGTGTTATTTGCATGGGCCCTTGAAGTGCGGGAGGATGGAGAAGTACCCCCTGCCCGTTAGAAAGCCTAACATAAGGGGAATGTGGAAGGAGAGAGTGGAAAGGGTGTTACACTGTATTAAGAAATTACGGTTGATTTGCGGAGTGTGGTAAACACTACTCCTGTTAGCAGTATGTGCTGCAGTGTTTATGTCATGGTGTCTGAGATACGCTTTTAAGAAACTCCAGCCACGAGCTACACACATGTGCTTCCTCCCCCACTGAAAGCAGAAGAGATTGGCAAAAGATTAGAAAAGTGCTGATAGATTTAGGAACTTGGTAAAGAGGGTCATTCCACTCGACTCTTCCATATATGTTTGAACTTAAAAGCTTTAAATAAAAAGTCCTAGCCTGGAATGGTGGAGCCCAACCCAGCGGCAGCCAGGGGGGAAGGGGGTGCAGAGTGGAGGGGTCTCTGACTCGCTCGGCTGCCTTCATGGGAACCCCCAGACTGAGGAGTCGCTGGGACGGAGCTGGGTGCTCCCGAAACCCAGAAGGATGTGTCCGGGACGCCTCCCTGGAGTGGAAGGAAAGCCTCCCAGCAACCCTCCTGCATCCTCCGTGTGTCTACAGTGACCCTTCAACACACGCGTCACTAACACTGAGCTGTGCTCTGAAGCCTTAATTTCGCTGTAGAAGAATCTGTTATTAGTTCGTAGAGGACGTATGCACACTGATTAACAGTACTACGCCTTACAAGAAGGCAAGTGGAAAAAACTGTTCACAGGCCTTTATGCCTGTCCGACCTCACATGTACAAGTGAGGGTTTCTATCCAGAGCGCAGCTCTAGGAAGTTCATTGTCAACGGCTGCTCATTTAAATCCCAACTTGTTTCTAAGTTTTAGTAGGGGAGAGGTGGGAATGCGGGTCACTCCACTACTACACTCGCCCTTTTCTCTTCAGAATAACTGTACATTTTTTAAAGACCATATTGAAAGAGTTTGGGATTATAGCATGGGCTGTGGTATAGGATTAACTGGGAATTATGTCTACTGTGCTCATGAACTTGGGTTCGTTGCACAGATGTGGTTACTGAAATGCTACACACAGAAAGGTCTCTTAGTCATTTAATTTAATAACTGCAATATTTCAAGACACATTCAGAATGGAAATGAGAGCATAAAAAGGCAGAAACAGGTTAATGCTCTGCAAATGCCTTATTTTCCCGTGAAGCTGATTACCTTTCAGTGAACATGCAGGTGTCTAACTTCGCAGATTTCACCGTACAGAATGAAAGATTTTTGCAATAAAGTATTTAGCCAGGATAAATGGCACGAAAATACCTAGGCTGCATAGATACTGCCTCTAATGTGTGCCTGATCGTTCTGGGACGGAGCTGAACAGACCGAGGGGGCCTTTTCTCATCAGATCATTGGTATCCAGATTGACTGCTGGAAGGGGAAGGGGCGGCGGTGATGTGTGGCGACTGAATTAGAACAGAAAATTCAGGAAATACGCATGGCAGATGAGAATGCCGTACAAATCTGTTTTAGTTGTTAAAAAGCAAAACATCATGCTTCAGCAGATTGTCTTAAATGTATTTCCATGATGAAAATAAGCTCAGTATTATATTTCAGAGAGACAGCAACATCTTTTCCTTCAAATTAGCCCAAACTTATAAAAGTTAACAAGCAGAAAAACTCAAATTATCTGTTGTGTTATTAGTATCACAATCTCCTGTTTTCCTGTGATGGGGGGAGGGACAATCTGCCCAAGGAGATCAGTGAGAAATTGAAATTTGTGCTCAATTTTATTAAGAGGATGAGTTAGGCAGGAAAACATGGAAATCATACTGTTCAAATGGCAAACTGACCAGATATTTATGTTTGGGGTATTTCGTTGTTTTTACTACTGATCTGGTAATTTAATTATTTGCTACCTAAATTAACCAGTCAAGAGAAAGAAGGCTACAAAGAATGAAATTTCTAAAATAGATTTGAAATTTTCTTTTTTCAACTCTGGGGTGCATAGTGGAATACTATATTGGGGGCATACTGCTCCACAAAATTCTGCATTGAATTCTAAGGTATACAGTATTTTTCTCAGTGCATCCTCTCAATCATGTTTGTTAGTCTTTATACATAATTTTGATAATGAAAATGAACCCCAAATAGAGAATACCCTGAAATTACTGTTTACTAGGATTTGGGGGAAGGGGAAGTAACAGAGGATAGACTCTCTGATGATGGACTACAAATCTGTTAAAATCATTTTACTCTTTGGAAATACGTTATGTCACATACTCAGACTAACTGGCCCAACGCACTGCATCAAGTCATTTGATTACGGAAAGGGTTTAATCACACTGATAATCCTTTGGCATAAGTTTTAGCTTTACGTTACCGGGAAGGGAGTATGAGTATTTCAACTCACACATCCTTATCACAAGTGCTGGTTCCTTTCAGGATCATCGTGATGTTTGATGCCTGGGTAAAGTTTGCTCCCGTAACAATCACGTTACTTTTCCCTAAGGTCGATATTTTCTGTGGCTCAATGGCCTTAATGTAGAAGACCTATTGGAAATGAAAGATTAAAACACAAGATCAAAGCTATGAAATGGCATAATTCCAAAAAAATCTGTTGATGTGCTGCAGTTCGAAGAAATCACTGGGAAATTACAACATTTTGCAAACACAAGCAGGCAGTGTTTAATGAAATCAATGAATTCAAGGAAGAGCACTGAAGATTCATGTCTCGCAACATGTGACAGCGTGAGGTCAAACCAATTAGTCTTTGTCTCACAAGACAGTTGAAAATGCAGCTGAAGAGCCTGACATTCTGTTAAGGAGTGAGATACCACTGGAGTTTAGAGCAGCTCGTGGTCTCACAGCTTGGGAGGCTCCCGGAGGAGGCAACAGGCAGCAGAGAAAAGGAGCGCGTGGCTGGAGGCCAGCGAGAAACTGGTCTGCACCAAAATAAATGTCACGCTAGATACACGCGGTGACCTGGAAAGTAGTTTGTGTTTTCTGTTTGCTCCACTTAGGTTACTTGAATGAAGACACATACTGCAGGGAACAGACCTTAAGAAATCCCTGGTTCGATCACTTCTTATCAAGGAAGTGGACGCCTAACCATTCTGACCAACTATCTATCCTCCATGACTTGCAAATATCACAATTACTTCCCTATCAGGCCTCCAGTCAAGATATAAAGATGATTAAGATGCGGCCTGTGTGTTACCAGTTCCCCAAGATTGTTTTTCCACAAACACATACAAAAAAGAAAAATGTGTCCCCTGGAGTCAAGTTTACCTACTTCCTATTACATAGGCATATGGCACCTCACTCTTCCATTTGCAATGTCTTGGCAAATTCCCCTTAGAAAAAAACCAAAGTCCTCTATGTGATGGCAAGAACTATCTTTCCTTTATAAGATGAAACAGTCCTGGTACCCTTCATTTCCATCCCATAGAAGCCCCTATCTTTCATTTCAGTCATTTTGGTGTGTCCTGCTGTAGACTATGTCCACAAATCTGTATTATTCTCCAGTATGGTCAGCACAGTGGGATGGAAGTTTCTAAGATTCTGCCCAACAGCGGTGCAGCAGATCTTAGCATGAGTGAATGCCACGCTCACACACTCTTGAAATGACCCAAAGTGCAGAAGTCAGCACGTCCACTCGGAGGGAAAGTCCAGGAAGATCCAGAGCCATCGCGAGAGTTTTGTGATGGCCAGCAGCTGCCCGACACCTGCGCGAGGCAAGTGAGTGCTGTGCGGCCCGCGAGTGGCTGGCGCTCATCAGGACAGCCTCACTGGGCGCAAGGTGCCCTTTCCCCGCCTTCACAGGCATGGACGCCATTCGGTAGCGCGGTCACCGTCACTCATTACCGCTATGGGTTGGTTTTGCCGATGGAGATGAACTCATCGTGACTGTCATCCCAGCTGTGATGTAACGTGACAGGGAATTGATTTCGGTGGCAGAATTTATTTTAATCACTTTGTAAAGGACTTTAGCCCTGTATCTATTGAATCGCTGAGGCCCCGAAAGGGTCACTTTAATTATTCCGTTATACTTGACTGCATTTTATGGGGGAAATTATCTGCTAGAGTGGTACTTGGGATGGGGGATTAGCAATGACGTCGAGATAAAGCCCTTGCCAATGTCAAGTGTGTGCTGTACGTGAGAGGGTTATGCTGTCCTCTTACACAGTGACAGCCAAGTGAACCAGTGAGCACCGTCAGGTCCTCAGGACAGCATGAGACGCAGCAGGGGACATGTGCTGTGTGCGTGCCCGGGAGCGGGAGGTGGCAGACAGTAACCTATGGGCTAAGCTCTGTCTCCATCCAAAAGACAAGAGTATTTCATGACGAATGAGAACACATCAAATCCAAATTCCAGCATCCATGAACACTTGTTTGTGTATTATCTCTGGCTGCGTTCACATTTTAGCTGCTTCAACAGAGGCCACGCTGCCTACAGGGCCTACAGCATATGTTGTCTGGTTTTTTTGTAGAAAACATTAACCCAACCCCTGCTCTAGGAGGCTACTGTCTTCCTAAGGAGGCAAGGTATAATTTTCTTAATGTAAACCTCAGTGCAGATGACATTTATATCCAAGTCTACTACGACTCGGGTTTCTGTCCTTCCTAGATGGTTGTCCCCATTTCTTAGATTTACACCACATTGTCAGCTGAAGCAAACTGAACATACCAAGTGCGTGCTACTGCTCTTCTTTCCACAGCCTTAGGACTAACGAAAAAAAAAAAAAAACGATTTTTAAGGGAGTTATATTTTGCTCCTTAAATGGCTCTCCAACACCATCTGAAGACATGCCATGATGCCTTATTAACTTTTTATTTCCCCCTGAGTTGAAACAGCCTCGCTACTTCAAAAAGACTTAATTTTAAAGCCATATTGTTTGGAGAAGTTTCCACTGGGCATGTAGGATAGAATCCAGCCCTGGCTATCTTGTAAAAGCAGATTCTCGCAGTCTATTTTCAAAGGTCAGATTAGCTGTCCTTTATTTGTTGCAAGGATTTCTCCTAACCTTTTTTTGTTGAGAGAAGGTCTCCCTATGCAGTTCAGGCTGGCCTTGAACCCACTATGGAGCCCAGGCTGGCCTCGAACTCACAGTGATCCTCCTGCCTCAGTCTCCTGAGTGCTGGGATGATAGATACTTATCACCATGCTTAGCTGAGTCTCCTAATCTGGATAAATGAGCGAATGAACTTTCAAGAGGGGCCCCTAAATAAACAGTGCAGGTATACAAGGAAATACAAAACGTAAAAATAAAAAGATCAGTCAAATGGCTGCAACAATTCTTACAAATATATTTTTTGTTGTTTTTTTGTTTGTTTGTTTGTTTGTTTTGAGACAGGGTCTCACTTTGTAGTTCAGGCTGGCCCTGAGCTCACTATGGTGCCCAGGCAAGCCGCCGCAAACTCAGCAATCCTCCTGTCTCTGCCTCCAGAGTGCTGGGATTACAGGTGTGAGACACCATGTCCGGCATTGTGGCATGCGGTGTTGATTGTTGGTGGGTGTCTCCACGCCCAGCATTATATGTGGTAACCAGGGATCGAACTCAGGACCTTGCATTTGCGAGGCAGGCACCAGAACCACTGAGCTAACCCTCCGGCCCAGAAATATATTTTTTGATGAAGATTTTTTTTTTTTAAAGCCAGTAAAATCAAAAGGTAAAGAATGATCTTCCCTAGACTCTACTTTAGATCTTGATATTTCAATCAAGAGTGATTCACAGTGTGACATAAATAGCCAGCCCTACAGCCTTTCCCATAGGAGGGGTTAATTTAAAAACATAATTGAGCTTGATGCAGATTTCTTATAGCTTGGTTGTGAGATCCTCCTCCAATAAGCAAGGATTTCCATACGTCAAATCAAATCATTCTTGGGTGTTATTTGTCCCAGTCCTAGGTTGCCCAGCAAGAGACTTCAGAAGAGTTCACTTCCTGTTAGTTACATTTTAAAGACTTAAAAGTTATTTTTAAATGGGGTCACCATTGTAAATTATTTAATAAAGTACTACAAGGTCTGGTCTCTTGTGAGTTTAAATCCCTTCCCTGTTTTATATAAGGAAGCCCATTGGAAACTGGCTAACGAGGTGATTTATAGCATGCCCAGTTTTTTTTTTTTTTTTTTTTTTTTTTCAAAAAGTAAGTCATTACAAGATATTGGCAATAGCACAGTCACTTAGAAACAGTTATCTCTGAAAAGGTCTAAGAGGATTACTCCTGACAGCTAAGAGTGCCTTTCATGAAGTCTGACGTCAACACAATTCAAATTACTCTGACATTAATGGAGAAAATACTGATATGACTGAAAAGAATATTGGAAAGAGGTGCATTAGAAAGGCTCAGTTTATTAAGACCAAATTGTACTCTATTAATCTGTTAGAAAAAATCTGAATATAGCCAGGCTTTCTGTAGACCTGGACCTGAATCAACACTTGGTAAAACGTCGCTTAGATTTTCACTTATGAAATTAGTTCAAATAGGACTAGATGAAAAGTCATGGATTCCAAACCAGCTGGAAATCTGAAACCAAAGGACATAAAAGAGATGAAAGGCAGCACAACTAATTAAAAGAAAGTGTCCTATAGGGCCCTACAGGGGTGAGTATTTAGTTCAGAATTATTTAACATCTCTGTTTAATGACACAGAAGAGGACCGAAGTAATATATTAATGAAATATATAAATTGAGCAGAGTGGTAACTGGCAGTGGGAAAGTGTAAGAAACAGGTGAGGTATGGAAAGAAAATGGTAAAATGTGGTTCTACCAAAGAAAAAGTACATTTCAATGGAACAAAAAAGTGACCTATTCATTATTCAGTGCCCCCTGTATGTACCTGCACTGGTGTCCTTAGCATAGGCCCTGGGGAGCTGGGGCTGTAACTCCCAGGTAGAGACATCCAGAAAGAAGACGAGAGGTCCACCTGTGTACAGAGAGGCCCAGCTTCACCTCTCTGACCTAGACTCTGACTCTCCTCAGATCTATGGCAATGTTTGGTAGCCTGATCCCCGGAAAGGGCAATACTTGTTTCCTCCCTTTCCAACAACCTTCAACAGCATTTGTATGATGTGGTTTAACACTTATTTCTACCCAGGTTAGGTCATATAATGTAGGGTAAGGGTTAACACTGTGAATGCTTGAGTCAGACTGTCTGGGGTTAAATCTCTTATCTACCTTGACAATGTGCTTATTTTTTCCAAGCCAAAATTTCTAAGTCAACTAAATGGGGAAATAAGTCCACTGTGAAGCTTAGATACTGAAATTTCAGAACATAGCAAGGGCTCAGCAAATGTTAACTCCCACAGTTCAAGTTAGCACATCCTGGCACACATCCTGGGGAGTCTCTTCTGTCGCATACATCCAACTCTTTGATGAAAAAGTATCTCATTTCCTCTAAGATACTTTGCCTTCTGAAGCATAAGTTCCACCAGGGCATACACTCTGCCTGCTGATCTAACCATACAAGAGTTGTCCAAACAAACATTTTTTCCTTTTTTAGTCAACTATGTAATTCAGGCTGGGTTAGAACTCATGGCAATCCTGCCTCAACCTCTCAAATGATGGGATTACAGATGTGCTCCATCATAACCAGCTCAACAAACACATGTTTAATGGATGATGAAATGAATAAATGGAAGTGAATCCTACCTAGCACAGGGCACCCTATAATCTATTTTAAAAAGGCATGTGTTCCACTTAATTTCCCTCTGGAAGAGCCCATCGGGATGGTCTGGGAGAAATTAAAATCCACATTCAAAAGTGATGGAAGAAAAGAAGGAAAGGTGCAAGGGAGAGAAAGAAAGAAGAACAGTCTGTAAACTTCCAGAGCGCAGGACTCACGGCTTTGCATGATTCATCTCTGTTGTACAGTGTTAAGAGGAATAACAAACATCAGAAGGCTGTGGTAGCACAGATTGCCACAACCTTCCCTTGAAAGTTGGAAAGGGAGGCATCTCAGCCTCCATATTAGCAGTTGAAGGCAAAAGGCACAGAAATGGTGGGAAATGGAAGGTAAAAGTGATTGGATTTGGTCATACATTTCCTTAGTGCAGCTCTTCTCATAAATGACAGTACATGTTTCCAGGTCCGACGTATGGTTTTGGGTTGAACCCAGAACTCTACCTTCTAAGTACCAAACCTTGGATGAACAAAGTCATGCATTTAAACTAATGTCCTGAGTAGCATCTCATTGCCACTGAAGAAGAAAGCAAAGTCTCACGAGAGCTGGCTATTCATGTAGGTGCTGATGCTCCCTTCAACCTTGTGTGCTACTGCTTCCTATGCCCTCTCTTCCAGCCATGTTGATTGACCCAGGGTTTCCTGAAAAGGCATCCTGGGATTTTCTGGTCCTCTATCACATTTTGGCTTCTGCTGGGCTCTCTGCATAGAATACCTGCTTTTCCATTTCTATGCATCTAGATGCTTCTTCTCCCTTAAAGGTGAGCTCAAATGCCATCTCCATCAATCAATTCCCCCATCAATCAAAGACCTAAGTGAGCACACTGATTAAGTGTGTTGAACTGCCAGGCACTGGGCTTAAATAAACAGGAAGGACTGAGACAAGACCCTGGGTAGAAAGAGGCTCTCTGCTCTGTGTTCTTTCTGTGTTCTCTGTGTGCTACCTCTGTATTAACATTTCTTCTCTTACTTTGTTACCCAGGCACCACAGATAAGGTTCTTAAGATTGACAGCCAGACAGGTGCCCAGTCATCTATGTCCTCCATATGCCATCCCCAGGATTCAGGGCAGTGGCATCTAGCACATGGTCAGTAAATACCCACAGGAAGAGCACAAGAAATTCCTCCTGTGACAAACAGCCCTCGGTTCTCTAGAGACCCAAACTGATACTCTGTTCTGAGTCATGAACTAAAAGAAAACTTTTAAGCATCAACATAATGTCATTCTCCAAATCTAGCATGCTGATCCACAGAGAAGCCCAGAGACACTCTGCATGGCTGAGTCTCACCCTCCTCCTCCTCCTCCTCACTTGGTGACCCTACTTCTTTAACCACACAGTGACAAGTTCAAAAGGCACCGGAAGGCACAATACAGGAAGCCAGGATGCAGTAACTATGTCTTTTTTTCTTTAAGACAAAAAAAATTTAAAGAGCTATTGCCTGGATTATTACTTAGCAATAAAAAACAAATCATTGATACGTAAAAGAGCTTGGATGAATTTCCATAGAATCATATTATATGGCACCCCATCAAATGTACAATTTTAATGGTTTTATGTACTGGTTTATGAATTAATTTTAAAAGTTAGTTTCACAAAGAGTACATTTAGATGATTTCCACTTATACAAAATCTTCAAAATAATAAAATTATAGAAAAGGAGACCAGAGGGGCCAGAGGGTTAGCTCAGTGGTTCCGGCACCTGCCTCACAAGCGCAAGGTCCTGAGTTCGATCCCCGGTAACCACATACCATGCTAGGCGTGGAGACTCACGCCCATCAGCAATCAATACCACATACCACAGTGCCAGGCGTGGTGGCTCATGCCTGTAATCCCAGCACTCAGGAGGCAGAGGCAGGAGGATTGCTGAGTTCAAGGCTTGCCTGAGCAACAAAGTGAGCTCAAAGCTAGCCTGAACTACAAAGCGAGACCCTGTCTCAAAAAGAAAAGGAGACCAGAGTAGTGTTTGCCAGGCATGGGAGCCAAGGTGTGGGAGGGATTAAGAGGGCATGGTTGTCAGAGGGTAACTGAGGGAAAGCCTTGGTGATGGGCTTCAGTGTCTTGACTGTTGATAATGCCAGAATCCTGGCTGTGATTTTGTGTTCTTGTTTGCAAGACATCACTTTAGGAGAAAACCAGCTAAAAATTATATGCATTATTTTCTTAAAACTACATATGAATCTATAATTATGTCAAAATGGAAAGCTTGATTTTATCTAAAACCATCTTCAAAAAGAACAAAATTGTACACACCTGTAAACCCCTCTCTCAGGAGGCTAAAGCAGGAAGATTATTGCAAGTTTGAGGCCAGCTTGGGCTACATAGTGACATAGTGGGCTCAAGATCAGCCTGAACTACATAGGTTTTTTTAGAGCCTGTCTAAAAAAACAAAACAAAACAAAAGAGAACAAAGTTGATTTGAAAACTTATTATAAAACTACAAGAATTAAA
This sequence comes from Thryonomys swinderianus, assembly GCA_004025085.1. Taxonomy (NCBI): domain Eukaryota; kingdom Metazoa; phylum Chordata; class Mammalia; order Rodentia; family Thryonomyidae; genus Thryonomys; species Thryonomys swinderianus. Next base: position 77,144 of record PVIC010000017.1, read on the forward strand.
CAACATGGTAATGATCAAAGATACAGAGAAAAATGAAACAGAAGTGAACACCCAACAATAAACCTTCACAAATGTAGTCAAATGATTTTAACAAGAGTGCTAATACCATTCACAGGAAAAAAAATGCATTCTTTTCAACACTCGGTGCTGGATAAACTGAAAACTCAAATGCAAAAGAAAGAATGGGCCCTACCTTGCACTGTATATAAACATTAAATAAAAAATAATCAAATTCCTAAACAAAAAAAATCAAAACTATAAAAGTTTCAGAAGAAAATAAGAGGTTTGAAAAACTTCATGACATTGGATTTGACAATAGTTCTTTGGTCTTACCCTAAAACCATAGGAACAGAAGAAAAAATAGATAATTTGGACTTCATCAAAATTAAAAACTTCTGAGCATCAAACAACATAATGGATAGAGTGCTTGCTCATGTTGTAGCAGGCCTGGTATTCCTTTCCCAGCACTGCCAAACAGTGAAACAAATAAACAGTCAATAGAAAGAAAAGGCAGTCTATGGAATGGGAGAAAATATTTACAAATGGCATGTCTGGTGAGGCATACACACGGCCAGCAAGGTTATAAAAAGATCCCGAAAGCACATATCATTAGGAAACACAAATAGTAATCATAGTGAGATATCACCCCCATCAGAGTGGTTACTATCAAGAACAAAACAACACAAAAATAAACAAACAAAAGCAAGTATTAGGGAAAACGTAAGAAACTGAAATACTTGTGCCCTGTTGGTAGAAGTGTAAAATGGTACAGCTGCTATGGAAAAGAGTAAATCATGTCCTCAAAAAAATTAAAAATAAATCCAGGCATGATGGTGCATGCCTGTAATCCTAGCACTTGGCAGTCTGAAGCAGGAGAGTCATTGTGATTTCAAGGCTAGTTTTAGGCTAGGTAACGAGTTCAAGGCCAGCCTAAACTACATAGTGAGAACCTATCTCAAAAAACCCATAAAAATAAAAATGGAATTCAGCAACTTATACCGAGTTTAAAGCCAAAAGAATTCAAAGAAAGGTCTTAAAGAGATAGTTGTTCATACCAGCGTTATTCACAAGAGCTAAAACATGAATGGCAACCCAAGCATCCAGGGAGGGATGAGCAGGTAAACAAAATGTGGTATTTTCTTACATTGGAACATTGTTCAGCCCTTAAAAATGGCCAGAATTCTGACCAGGCTACAACATGGATAAGTGTTGGGAACAATATGTTAGTACAATAAGCCAGTCACAAAAAGATGAAGACTCATTCTACTTACTAGAGGCAAAGACAGAAAATAGAACGGCAGTTGCTAGGGGCTGGAGGAAAGGGTGAAGAGTTAGTTAATGAATGTAGAGTTTCAGTTTTGCAGGATGTGGAGTGTTCTAGAGATTGGTCATACTACATCATGACTATCAAATTAACACTACTGAACTGTACACTTAAAAACAGTAAATGTAAATTTTTTGTGTATCTTACCAAAACAAAAAATAACAATAGAGTTTCCTTAGAAGAAAAAAGCCACCATCTCCTTGATCCATACCCCTGTCACTATTTCTTAGGTCTGCCAGCCAATGGAAAGAGAAAAGTAGCCCATCACTTAATTAAACCTCAAAGACTTTCAAAGTCCAGAGATATCGGCACACCAAGGTTGCCTAATGCTTTAATTAACTGGATAATCCATTTGAATTCACATTCCCTCTGCCTGTTACTTAATTCACCTAAAGTTACTATCAACTTTTCAGTAATGATTAAAAATGTGCTACTTATTTATATTGGCACTTGACCTTAAAGAGCTACAAATGGCTAAGTCAAAGCCCCAGATTCGTCATGAAACAGAAAATGGATCCTTATTTGGTGCTTTCAGTGCTGTTGTTTTTAATTTGCCTGATCCTGCCAGACTTCAAGTTAATGAGAGTAGCAACTCGCCCCTTTTGTTTGTTTCTCACCGGGTGTAGACACACAAGGAACCTTCGCTCACCAAGGGAGACCAGCACCTCGTTGTGCTCTGAACAGCGCCACATACGCTCTGTTCAGAATGCTTAAACAGTCCCCTTTTTGCAAACACAGCAGACATGTTGAGTTTAGTGATTAGGAAGAAAATAAGGGAAATTTCAAACTAAATTTCATGAGAAAGCTCCACTTTTGAGAAGGAAAGAGAAATACACATTCTCTAACAATTCTGTTTTAGCACCATTAACTAATGATTTGATCATTAGCAAAGTAACGAGACAAACATGAACAATTTAGTTCAGGTTCGTTTGTATGTTTTTCACACACATTTCTGTCTACACACACAATCCCAGAGCTGCAGTCAGGATAGCTGGTGGAAATTGAAGTTCCCGAGGGCCAAGTGCTCTGCTTCCTCCTAATTCTCCTCAAATAAGTCCCAAAGTCACCTTTTCGATTTTAGTGCCACGGAACAACATCATTTTTCATAATTACAGTGTTTTAATTTCTGTGAGTGAGTGTGCAGCCTTTGATGTATTGAGCCAATTAAGTGAAACTTGGTTAAAAACCAACAGGAAAAGGGGAATTTTTGGCAGTAAGTAAAACAGAGAATATTTTCAAGGAACCCAAAGCACACCAGTTGTCACCAACATTGGAAGGGACTTTTTTCATTATCAACACAAAAACAAGCTCAGACCTGTGGAGCTGGGTTGGTTCTGTTACTCTTAGTCTCCTTGAATCTCCCTCCGCCAGAGGTCTTGGGCGGCTTCTCCACAGCGACGTGACAGAGTTCCTGAAACAGAGAACATCTCTTCAGCTCCATGTGGGTGAGAAATTCGTAGTGTGAAACAAACACGAAAGCCAGGGTGGGAGTGGGTGGACACAAACATGTGTTTTTGGTTAAACCTCATAAGAGCAAAAGGGTGACTTTACCTGGTTTCTCTCATAATCAGCAGGGTCACAAAATGTGAAGGGGTGGATACACTTCCGCTCACGTTTACACCACGCACAGCCAGTTCCAGTGCACGCTGAGCATCTGGGGACATGGAAAACCAACTTACTTCCCACATTGTTAGGGTACTGTTCATAGCCTAGAATTTCCCTCTGTCAGGTAATGTGCGAACACTGAAAAGAATTTGAAAAACAATCCCCAGACAGACTAGGAAGAGCAGGAGAGAGAAAAGAGTGCTTTGAGGCTGGGCATGGAATAAGACTTTGTGTTCTGCTCTGGGGAGCCCTCAGGGTTGATGGACCAGCATCCCACCAGCAGGGGTGTTGCCATGGAAACCTGAAGCTGGGGTCACCTGCTAGTCTGTGGACAACACAAATGCACTGAATTTGCTTCTGAATCCAGTTCTACTACTTGTTACCCTCAGGTAAGTGCCTGTGGGGACGGATCTTATTTTCCCCACCGCTATTTCCCTATGAGATCAGCCAGTCCTGACCACTGCCAACTGCCTGGAAAATGGGAGACACAAAGTGCTATCTGGCAGGCAGAGGAAATGAGGTGCTTGTGTTTGCTTTATAATCAAATTAAGGAAGAAATGTGTCTACCAGTCAAACAATCTATCATGCATGAGTAACCATGGAGGACTTGAAAGGCTTGCATGAGAATAGCTGCAGTTAAAGAAGAAATGACAGAAGAAAAATTGAGGTGGTCTGAAAATATGGCCATGGGAGGCCAGAGGAAGAATCACTAGCAGACAACAAGGGCTGGGAGTGCCAGGGAAGGGGACCCAGGCTGCATCTGATATATTCTCCAAGAGCTGCTGAAGCATCCTGAGCTTCTGACCTCAAGAGACTTAGTTTCCATGGGGAGAGAAAACAGACTCCCCCACTGAGGAACAGAGCCGTGATTTGCGCTTCTCCTGCCCCTTGGGCAGGATCACTGTACCAAGTGCCTTGCTAACAGGAAGCAGCCCCCTTGGAGAGTGCTTACCCTCGGGAGGAACCTGGGAAAGAGGTCTGATCCTTATTTTTCTAGGAATGTGACCTAAGGCAAGACGCTTCCTTTCATCTGGCCTCTGAAAGTGCAGCTCAGGGGCGGTGACTTTTTTTCAAACTCTCTTTGAACTATATTAATTAATCACCCCACCCCATTCCCCTCTTCCTATTTTCTGGATTCTGAGGCTTTCTGTACCAAGATTTGCAGTTTTCTTCCCTAATTTATCCTCTTTTTTAGAAGTCACTCACCCCAACCTTCTGCTGCTCTCTCTCTCAAAGTGTCTCTGCTCTATAGATGGGTCCTGGAGCAGCTCTCCAACTCAGTTTCAAGTCTGAATTCACTTTCTCCATAGAAACACTGGCTCCCAGGCCAGGCACAAAGACATGCTTACAAAGCTGGTCAATCATGGCAGAGTGAATTGCTAATAACATGGCTTCCTGTTGTTTCCATGGGCACCTCCATTCCAACTTTCAACTAGAAGGTCAGGACTCTGAGAAGCACTTCCTGTCTTCTCTGGGCTTTTTATGCCAGGACTGAGGTGTGGCCTTAATCTAAGAACTCTCACAGGGCAAAGATCTGGGAGTGGCTGGTGGTGGAGCACTTGCCTAGCAGGCAAAGGCCTCTGATGCCACCTCCAGCACCAAGAAAACCCATCAGTCAATAGATCAGAGGGCAGCAGGAGACACTATCCTCTGTCCTGAGTCTATTTTCTGATCCCAGGGCATCACCTCCTGGTTCCCATGATGCTCTGTTCCTGGGGGATCTAGCAGTAACAGTCCCTGTGGACAGGCCCTGGGGGCCATGCTCTCTCCCTGGTAGCTTGGGGTCACTTGTTATTAGCCCAGTGTCTCACTCCCTGCTCCCATTAGGCCGCAACACAAAGGCATTTTGAAAAAGTTCTACTCCACAAAAAAGTTCTTTAGGAAGCTGAAGAATAAGACAAATAAATTAAAACAAATGAGAAAATATTTAAATTTCAAATAAAACCTTACTCTCTTAATGATGAGCAGCTGGTAAAGTTGAATCTTTCTGATAAATTTAAAAAACCAAAGGAGAACGTCACGTTGACAAGTAAGACATCTGGAAGAGAGAAAGGGGGCAAAGTCACTGACGGCAGATTCCTGCTACAGTGGGACATCGCTGTGAAGGCAGAAAGAAAATAAATAAATATTTTCGCTGTTCCTGCATAGAGGGCACGGTGTGCCAGCTGTTCGCCAGCATTTATTCGGTATGTGGTTTCTTCCCCACGGGCCATTCGCACCAGGCAGCTGAAACGCAGTGTGCAGGCCTCCATACAGGCTGAGCCCAGCTCGAGCTGCAAGCCTCCCGAAAGCCTCCCGCGAATAATCACCAGGAAGAGCCGTTTTACAGCCCATTTACATCTCATACTCTCCCTGGGATCACTATCTCAGCTTGTAATTGGCCAAGACATAAGAATAAAACAAGCCACCGAGCAAGAAGTGCCTAGGATATGAAAACCGGCACACTAGAAAGGAAATCCGGCACCTTTGGAAGAATCCACACTTTGCAAATATTTACCTAACAAACTCTAAAGTGCTGTTCCCTGGAGTGGAGATATATGGTCCTGGAGTCAGCTATTGTCAAAGCCACGATGAAAGCTTTCTTATTTGTTTTGGAAAAACCTTTCCATTTGTTAGAAAGCCCCAAAAGAATAAAATAACATTGAAAACTGCTAAATGCATCAAAAAAATATAATGTTGCCTGTACCTCCGTAAACACTGATACTCTACCAAAGGCAGTGATACCCAAACCCAGATGTCTACCAGAACCATTTGAGCAATGTATGAAAATAGAGACCCTGGAACCACGCAGGCCTGCAGTGGGTGCAGGGATCTGCGGGTTACAGCACCACCTGCGTCACAGCCCTATAGAGCCCGCCTCTGGTGCTGCGGGCCACAGCAGTCTTTCAAATCCTGGGCTGTCCAGGGACCAATGTCAAAGAAGAAGTATGAACATGTTTTCTTCCAACAAATTAATGGGGACAGTGGATGGTAATTTTTAAATCATAGTCTTGACAAAATAAGAAGTTGGCCTGATTCTGTGGGTGCTATTTTTTCTCTCTTTTCCTTCCTTCCTGCCTTCTTCTCTCCCTTCTTCTCCTTCCCTTATCCTTCTTTCTTTCTCTCCTTCTTTCTTGTGGTATCACATTTGAACCCAGAACCTTCACATGAGGCTACATTCCCACCCTTAAAGATATTTTTTGAGACAAGATCTCTTTGGTCACTAAATTGCCCAGGCTGGGCTCACACTCCCCATTCTCAGGCTCCCAGAGTGCTGGGATTACAGGCGTGCACCACCCTATCCTCTTCCATCTTTCTTACAGAAATTGTATGGTGTGTGGTTTCCAAAGTCTAACAGCTCTATCAGGTGATTGCGTAAGATCCACTGCGGTGGCCAGAACTCCACATAGCACTGTGCTCACACGCACTGGGCTGCTGTGAAGTGATCATCTTCTGTTCTCCAGACAAGGAAGTTCGGAGGCCTGACTTGCCTGACCTCTTATCTATGGGGAACATCTGAACAGACACTTGATGGACACCTAGTGTGGAGGAAACACCGGAGATAATGCATTCTGACACAACACCCAATTGTCCACTGACGACAGCTGCAGCAGTCACATTTTGCTAATTTGTCAGCTATGCAGAGAACACTGGAATATCACAAGGAAATGAGTATTCGTGACTTCTGCTGTAGAAGCATGTACAGCTATTCTGGAAGAGGTAACAAAGACAGCCATGGTGGCAGGCAAAGCAATGCTATGTAAGTGATTTGCATTCAATCCCTGGTACCAAGAATGGGGTGTCTGTGGCGGACCATGGGGTGCCAGCATGATCCAGACAGAGCAGAGGCCCCCAAGGCTGCATGCAAGAGGTGACTTTACCCCAGCTTTTCAAAGCAGAAGGAAAGCAGGATTTGGTGAAAGAAGTGAGGCTACTCAAAGGAGGCCCTGGACAAAGTTCTGGCGATGGCCTCAGATTGGACTGAGAACAGGTAGGAAGTAGGAAGCCATTTTGTTTGCCTGACTAAGGACAGGCCGGGAACTAGGAGACAGGCAGGTAAAAGGTGGGTGCAGTTGATGGATATTCAGAAAGCAGCCAATCAGCTTCACAAGTCAGTTTCAAACACTTTTTCTATGGGGGAGCAAGGTCTGCAGTTTAAGGACCTAAGTTAACCAAATGCGCATCACAAAGGCTCCATGGGGAGGACAAAGTGGAAAACTGACATGACTTTCCACGGAATTCACATCTCTACAGCCACTGTGAGCCCAGTGACAAGAGTCATTTGCAAGCTAAGGTCTCTGGAGCGGCACTTTAAATTCTCTTTCAAGGAGTAAAGAATCAACTGAGTCTAAAAACTGGTGTCTCCTCAAAATTCGTATGCCGGGACCTAAATCCCAAAGTGATAGCATCATGGGGTGGGGTCTTTGGTGAGTTATTAAGTCCTGAGGACTCAGTCCTCATGAACAGGATTCATGTCCTCATAAAGGAAGCGGGAGGGAGCTTCCTTGCTTTTCTGACTCCTCAGGAAGCAGTGAGCCTGGGCCAGACACATGAACCTGCAGATCCTCCACCTTGGGCTGGCAGCCTTCTGAGCCGAAAGCAGCAAACGTCTAGGGGTCTTTCTGGGCAGCTTGAGGGACCGAGGCACTGGTGGCTCTAGATCTCAGCACACAGCTGACTCGCCTCCGTGAGGACCATCAGCCACGCTAGGACTCTGCCGCGGACCTAACTATTCTCTCACCTGAGAACCCCGGTCCTCCGCGAGCCTCTTAACCATCTCTCAACCCCATGTGCTTCTTGCTAGCCCTGTGCCCATATCCAGCCTCCACGCTTTCTCCCTTGGTCCACTGCCGTCACTTTCCTGCTAGCTGATCTGGAACTCACTCTTTCAGTCTTCCCCTCTGCCGGCCCTTTCTTCATTCATTCATTCCCCAGAACTTACTGACGGTAAGTGGCTATTTTGTGCCAGATGGTCTTCTGAGTGCCGCAGGGAGGTCGTGTCCCGAAGCCCCGCCCCACGGCGCTTACATTCCAGTGGGGACCACGCGGGACCGCACTCTCCGCAATCTAAGTCTGCGCCAGCCCCAGCTTAGACTTTTCAGGGTCTTGTCACAGCTGTGGGACAGAGTCCATGGGTCACAAGGCCCTCGGCGGTCCCGTGGCTCCTGTCTCCCTAAACCATTTTCCGGCTGGCCCTCCCCTGAGGCCTCTCCCCTACAGAATCTCTCCTCATTCTTCCAACGGAGCTTTTTTCTCTCCTTGCCATCATCACAGAAGTTATTCTCTGCCTGGACTGCGCTCCCCTCTTGGCTCTGTCTGGCTCGGACCTGTCCACCCTCTAGTCTTGTTCAGACTGGTATCACTTCCTCGTTACCCTCCCCCACCCGACCTGATGCTTTCCCGTGGGCTTCCCCACAGCTCAGGTTCCCTGCACTCACACGCTGCACCGCACCGAGCTGTTGCTGACCTCCACCCGGGAGCCTCTACACACTCTTCCGGGCCCAGGCCCTCTCGTGCCCGTCCCCTCACACCCGGCGCGTCTTGCACACAGTGGATGTTCAGAGCACACTCCCTGTAGGAACCAAGGGGCTCAAGCTGACGGAACCCTGGCGGCCATGTTCTCTCTTCTCACCTACAACCTTTGCTGCTTTCCAGCTCTCTGCACTGTCCGGGCCACGTGGGTAGAGACGGCCCAGGGGCGCATGGCTTTACTGTCCTCACCGAGCTGAGAGCCTCCTCTGTCTCTGTCCAGGCTCGTTTGGGTCTGAGGCCAACAAATGACATGGAGGTGAGGGGAAGCCTGGCCGGCACCTAGTGGGCAGAGCGAGTGAGAGCAGTAGAGGAACGACACAGACTCCCTGTTGTTTAACTCCATCCCTTGGGTAACCTGAACGCAGGAGGTTCCCTTGCCTCGCTGGCTTTATAATGAAACGCGAAGGTCCACACACCTCGGTAGCTTGGCCTGGTGAGAAGGATGCAGGTGCAGGCCTGGTTTCCCTGGCTCTCCTCCCGGCAGAGCACCTTGCCGGTGTCCATGTTCTTCACCACGCACTCCGAGCGCCGGGAAGCGAAGTGTCCCACCACAGTCACGGTGGTCTGTGAGGGAAGAAGGCGCATGAAACAAATGAGTGTTTTTACCCCATCGCCACCCAGCCCGCAGGTTTAGCTTAGGGCATTCTCCTCTGACTTTCCATAGGAAGACAGTTTCTCACAAGAGCAGAAGCAAACAAAGAGGTGTTTTATTGGCTATTAGATTGGCTTTTTTGTGAATCACATATTCCTACTCTTTGGCCATATTTTTGCTGTGTATTTTCCTTATCAGTTTTAAGAGCTTCTGCATGGTGTAGATATTAAACCTTATCTGACATATTTCTGACATATATTTTCTAATCTACTGTTTGTCTTATAACTTTTGTTTGTGGAAGTTCTTGCCCCTATACAGTGTGTTTTTATGTAATCAGATGTAGGTTTTCTTGTCTTGGCTATAAAGTGCTTCCAAATCTCCTGCTTACACATAAGTATAAAACTGTTCTAATCATTTTTTAAGCTTATATCTTTAATCCATCTGGAATTTATTTCTATATATATTGTGAAATGAGAGTCCAATTTTATTTTCACCAGATGGTTAATCAGATATATCGTAACCATTTACTTTAAAAAAAAAAAAGGAAAAATTTCCAACAACTCATTTTCCCACTGAACTGAAATAATCACTTTTGTCATATATGAAATTACCATATATTTGGAATCCATTTCTAAACTGCTCTGTTCCAAAAATCTATTGACTTACTTCTATTCCAGTGTCATCAAGTTTTTACTACTGTGGCTTTAAATATATTTAACATCTGATAGGGAAAATCCCTCCTTATTTATCTTTATTTTCATAATTTTCTTGAGATTTCCTAGACATTAGTCATCCATATGAGCTTTAAAATAATTTTATCCAAAGGAAATGTGGAGACTGAGTCTACGTGGAATTATACTACATATTGTATTCATTTTATAAAATTGTACATTCTTGTGTGCCAGGCGTGGTGGCTCACGCCTGTCATCCCAGCACTCGGGAGGCAGAGGCAGGAGGATTGCTGAGTTCGAGGCTTGCCTGGGCTACATAGTGAGCGCAGAGCCAGCCTGAACTACAAAGCGAGACCCTGTCTCAAAAAAAAAAAAATTGTACGTTCTTATAATATTAAGTATTCACATCTGAACACATGATTTTATTTCCACATGTTTCTCTTTGATCCATGGTTCATTTCAGAGGGTGTGTGCCTTTCTCTCTCAGGTGTTAAGATACATTCATCATCTCTTTATTATTTACTGCGAGTGTTATTAGATAATAAAGAAGGTAATGTGACTCGACTTTTAAAATTAAAGTTTGCTTTGTGGTCCTACTCATGACAGGAGGTGTAAGGATGTGCATGTGTACGTGTATGTGCTGCAGTCACATGTGTGTGCCAGGCAGGTGTGAATGTGTACCTCAGACACAAAGAGAAAATCTTGAACGTTCCAAGTCCTAAAGCAAATATTCTTAAATGAATTATTTACAAGGACAAAGTAGTCAGTTCTCCTATCGAGAAGGAAAAGTGAAGGGATTAACGTGCCAGCTGCAGAGGCATCTGGCGTCAGGTGCAGGAAGGGCACTGGCAGGAAGGTGGTTGAGATGAGGGAGCTCAGCTTGCAGGAAGGGGTAACCCTGGCACGCACAGGCAACAACTGGGGTCGCATCTCCCTTTTGTTATACTTCTGACCTCTGCCTTGACTCTCTGCACTGCCACCTAGGCTTCCACAGAGTCCCTGGCCTTCTAATAAGCTGACAAAGTCTACTCTAGTCCTGGGAGCTCACCAGCATCTTTCCCTTTTTAGTTTTGGGGCCACGGAACCATGAGGCAGAAGGTAGGTTCTTTCAGCACATCAGCCAGGCTGAAAAGTCTCCGGGGACTCTAGCAAGGAGCACACCCCACCCACTCCTGAGAGCCCATCCCCACAGATGATCTGAGCTCCTAGGAGCAACTGCACTCGCTGTGACCCACTTCCACGGTGTCGTGGAGTGCAGTGGGAGACCAGGTTTCAAGGATGCTGCCAGTCAAACAGGTGACACAAGAACTTTTCAGTGTCTGCTGGAATAGCTACATGGAGTTCACCAGTGACTTTAGCAAGAACAGGGTCAGAGGGACAGTGAGGCAGGAGCTGGCTGAAACTGATCTGAAAATAGGAGACTGTATTTCTTCAGGTTCCGGGAAAGAGGATATGGAGTTGCTGGTGCTTCTGGCATGACTGGGTTTCCGGTGAGTATGGTTTAAAAGCTGAAGCTTCAGCTTAACAAACCCAATGTAGACGTCCTTATCAAGTTCGTGGCTCTGTGTGTGTGTGCGTGTGTGCGTGTGTGCATGTGTGTGTTACTGGAGGCTGAACCCAGAGGTGCGAGCCTGCTATGCGAGTAGCATAGCGACCTCCTCAGCCTTCTTTGTTTGTAATTTTGAAACCAAGTCTCACTGAGTTGCCCAGATTGACCTTGAATTTGTGACTCTCCCGCCTCAATTTCTTGAGTAACAGAGATTACAGGTGTGTGCCACCACACCCAGCAGGGTGGCTTTCTTTTGAAATAAATTGGATAAAGAGGGTGTAAAGACAAAAGGGGAGTGGATACGGGAAAATGTCAGAGTGTCAGCTGGCCATCATGATGGGCCCAAAGAACCTCTTCGGCTCTCTCAGATCCTATGAAGTTGACCTGTGAGGCCCACATCAGATTTGGTTATTCTCCTTCACGCCAAACTATTTGGTTATCTCCAGGTTTAGCTGTGATAACAACAACTTCTTCATGCTAAGGGCTTTTTCTTCTTCAGAGTTACTTCCTCAGGATTGGAATTAGAGCTTCAAACAGAATGAATATATTTATGACTTATTAAATGTACTGCCAAATTGCTTTCCAAAAAAGTTGTGCTAATTGGCATCACCAATACTTGTGTTAATATAACTTATTATTGCTTTAATTTGTATTTATTTCATATCTAAGGAGGTTGAACATATTTCCATATTTATATTTACTTTTATGAATATCCTTTTGTGAAAAATACATGTTTTTGCTCATTTACTTTTTGGTATCTTAATTTTTTATCAGCTTTATTATCTGATAATTAATATCCTATCTAGCAAATGTTTTTCTAGCAAATCCTTTAGTTAACTCTTAGTTTTCCATGTATAGTTTTAAAAATTGGAAATCAAGCATATAAGTAATTTTCTTTTGTTTGTTAACTCCCATGAGTTAATTTTTTATATATATCCTTTAATTAGCCTAAATTTTACTTTTTATTTAATGTAAAACATAAATTAAACTGTATTTCTATAGTGTAAGCCATAAAATATTTTCTTTCCTCTTATTTTATATCTGACCTTAAATATTTTTTGCATTTATATCTGAGTTTATTCTATGAGCCTCTATCACTCTTTTCAAACCAGAGAAAGAACTATTATTGATATATGTATTATATATAATATATGGATAAATAGTACATACACATACAGTATATTATATTTTTCACACACACACACACACACACATATATATATATATATATATACTATATATGTTCACAATCTACTGAGAGTGATTTTGCCTAAATAAATATCCTTTTTTACAAAATATATGTTGGATATTATGTATTAGTTTATATATTCCAGATGAATGTTACATTGATTTTCAGGAAATGTCTACTATCACTGGGATTACACAAAATCCAGAAAAATAAGGTGGGGAAAAGTGATATTCTTATGATATTTTTCCATTTTGAAATATGGACTATATCCAGATATATTTAAGATGTTTTAAAAGTCTTCCAGGAAAATACTTCATATATTTCAATCTTTATTTTGATTTATGATTATGTTTTTAATTGATAAGGATCCACCATAATGAATTATGAAAAACCTCAATGATCAACTATTTTTCTGATTTTCATCAGACATAATGGCTTCAGATAGGCTGTTACAAAGCTCAAAATCACCATGTTTGGGTTTCCAATGTGTCTCCTAGTAAGAGTGATTTTCAAATATAAAATGCATATAATATTCTTTATATTTGTGCCTGAATATTCACTTCTGTTTTTTTCATGAATGGAATTTTCTATGAATTAAAGTTTATTTACCCGACATGTAATATGACTATTGGTTATTTATTTTTTGAACATTTAGCATTCATTTAAATTTATTCACCTAAATAGTTTTGTTGTTATTTTTTAATTTTTGGAATGTTGGAGAATTGAGTGTTAAGTATGTGCTCTATTGGTGAGCTATACCCCCAACTCCTGGAAAAGATTTAAAGCTAATATGTTTCGATTTACTGGGATACAATGACTTAAGATTAGCAAATAATATTTTTCTATTTTTAATTCCAGTAATTATCTGTATATTAGTTTATTGTGCTGGATGGAATTTAAAAACTGTCAGTAGCACTGGTGATGATGGTATATCTTATTCTATTTCTGATTTGCAGAAGAATTTTCCTTGTGCCCTCTTTTAGGAACCATGTTGTTTTAAGAGAAGAACTTTTATTGGTATGCCTTCTACATTTTTTGTAGCATAAATCATTTCTATTTTTAATGTTATAATACAGTTATATACACATATATGAGGACAGAATGGGATCATGTTACACACTCTTCTTTGTTTGTCTATGTGGGTTAGCTTTCCATTTATCTTTTTCTTGTACTTGTCACTGCTTTCTGTTCCCATTGCCTCAGACAGCTGGAGCAAGGGCACCCACACTTGCAACTGCATCTGAGTTCTTCCATATATCTCTATGTAATATAGTACATAGACATTTTAATCAGTATCAGATCGTTCCATGCATACTTTTCTGCACATCTTTACTCAAGTAAACCCCAGACTAACTAGAATTGCTGTCTTTCTGATGAATGTGGGTCCCATGGAGAGGATGGGGTATACCATTTTCTAATTGTTTTATGCATAGAAACAAAGCTTCTAGTGAACACAGTTCTTTGTTACAGTGAGGTTTGCTGTACCTACAAAGGCACTAGAATGTTACTCGACTTAGGATGGGTAGTTCACTGTCTCTGCAGGCCAGAGACTTCACACTTTCAGGCCAGTCACAGATGGCCACAGGTAGGAAATATTGTGAAAAATATATAACAAATGATGGATGGAGTCGTAAGTTTTATCAACACTGTTAAAAGAATCAGTGTATTCTTGGGGATGTAGCTCAGTGGCAGAGGGCTTGTGTAGAATAGTGAGGATCTTGAGTTTAGTCCTCAGTACTGCTAAAAAAAAAAAAAGCATCAGTTCAAAGTTTGTTTGAAAGAATCAAACATTTAGTCAAATCACTACATTCACTTTCAGAGCAGGGAACTAGCGAGGAGACGACTATGTGAGAAGACTCAAGGAGAGTCAGCCCAAGCCGCTTGGGGCTCGGCGTGGGGAAGAAAATGTTCATGGCTGTTTGGGTGGTAGGCGCTTTCCAGACTAGGTATAAGTGGTAATTAATTTATACTAGAGAGGACAGACATAGGTAGCCAAATTACATAAGGAACACTTACAAGGCACTTCCTCCCACTACCACAGAGCTGAAGTGTTCCCCTTAAATTATTTTTAATGACAACAGAAAAAATCTCACATAATCTTTACCATACACTAGAGCCTTGAGTATATTCAAGGATCATGATACTTTTCTATCATTCTTCACTAATACCAACGCCAGCCATTTCTCAGACTAATAAGACAGATAAAAAATTTGGCCATGGCTCTGCCTGAAGTCCTGAGTGTGTTTAACATCAAATCTAGTCCCTCTGACTCAGGGCTGGCGAAGGCTGGCTAGAAGACTAAGGAGCCCACACACACACCAGGAAGACAGAAAGTAGCTACAGCCAAGTAACTTTAAATCCATGAGTTCTGATCAGTTATGACTTGAAAGCTTGATTCTTTTATTATTTATCACTCATTAAATGCTCTGGCTCTCCTTTATTAAATGTTAAATCATTTTAAGTGGTATGGTTCACGCTATTTGAGATGGCAAAGTAAGGGAAAAGGGAAAGTGGCCCATTTCCTTGTTAATGTGGCATTCAAATAAAACATAGAGAGCTCAACAGGCAGGTCAGCTGGCTGCTGATGGGGATGCTGTACAATTATTCATAACACAAGAGCCATAATTAGGGAGGGAAAGTCTTCTTACAGCGCTGAGATTGCCAGGGAGGAATTCCATTCTCCCACAGGGCAGCGCTGATATGGACACTGGAAAGTACTGGAACATGCTCACTGGTTCCTTTCTCTTAGGCAATGTCCAGAGCCTTCTGGCTTGCCCAGGGACCCCGCTGACAACAGTCTCTGCCTGTCCTGGTCATCTCCACCTCTACCAACATTGCTGGTGGTGCTCACAGGGCTGCTGTTCAGAGAAGTTCAGACACATTGGAAAAAGGAAGCACAAATCCTGTTGACCAGAAGCCTGCACTTACTGTGCTCTATTTCTAAAATCAAGATGTGTCTTTGCTACATTTGTTTAAATTCATCTTCGGCTCCTCAAGGTGAGAAACTCCAGGTGGGCAGGTCTATGGTGGGACTTGGTTCAGCACCTTACAAAGTGGATGGCATCTGCCAGCACTCACCATTCATCAAGAAGACAAATAGATTCCTATACCTCAGCTTATTTCATTGCTGAGAGATATTTAACACACAGGAGGGAAGTTGGCATCGGCTGTGCCGCACCATGGAGACAAACAAATTAAAATCTTTTTTCTTACCTTATCTCTGCTGCTTCGAGTTATCTGAATTTTAGGGCACTCTTTGGCTCCAGATGAAATATCCAGCCAGTTTTCAAAGTGCTTTGACTCTACACAATCTTCTTTAAAAGTACATCTTAAAAAAAAAGCAAACAAAACAGCAACTCTACACTCTCATTAGGTACAACTTTCTCAAACTTGGCTTCGGTACAAAATATTTTGTACAGTGCATTATTGATTTTGAATGAGAACAAGAACATGATGGTAAAATCATGAGAAGCAATAAGAAAACAGCAGATTTTTTCCCCATCATGTTGAGGAGCAGGGAACAAATGTCAACACTGTGTTGAACTTGGGATTTCTTCAAAAAGAAGCTATCCTTCTTCAAGCTATCCTTCAAGACGACATCCCCAAAACCATCCAAAGCACCTTTTCACATGAATTCTAGAGGCAGAAGCATCCTTGAAGAAATACTTATCAAAGAACATACCAAGAAAACATTTACACATTGTATAAATTTTAGGTTGGCAATTCATTTTCAGAATATCAACCTACCATGTAATTTGTTTTGTTTTTTTAAAAAATAAAACTAGTATCCTGTGCTTTGCAGTATCATGATCACATAAAAACATTGTGAACATTTCAAGGCCAAAGTCTGCCCAAGAATATGATAAGATATTCTATAACCATCTGCTCTGGAACATTTACTTAGTCAGACACCAAGTTTTATCATTTCCAGGGCCACTGTCCCAGGTCAGCCAGCTGGGAGGACACCCCAAAGAAGTCTTCAGTTGTGTCCAGGATGAATCACTTTGATCAACATGTGTCTGGAAGCTCAGAAGTGAGGTCACTGGTTTACTAGCTGGGTCGGTCACTATAGGTCACATTAACAAGGGAACCCTTGTCTCACCAGATGGGCCATGTTATCTTCCAAGGGCCCAACACTCTGTGGATATTCTGCTGAGGGAACATCTCTGGTGTCTTTCTCTCTCCAAAACTAAGGTTAAAATGAACGGGCAGTTAGCCATCTCTAGAGAGTTTATTTATTTTTTGATTAGTATATGTTGGCAACGAACACATGAATCATGAGATTGAAAAACAACCAAACGGTGACTGCATTCAGCTGCAGGAAGCCCTTGAGGGGACCCTGTCTTCCTCTTCCACCTCTTCCTCCTCCTCCTCCTCCTCTCTCTATCTCTGTCTCTCTCTAATTCTTAAGAATTGAGGCCTGCGGCTTAGTCTTTGAGCTCTGTGCTAATTTAATACGGCAAATATAGAACAGGAAGTTGGTGAGTTTCACTAAGTATCTTCCCCAACACGATGAGCTTAGCACTGCACCCACTGGGGGAACCCCACTCCCAGTGAGCACAATGGAGCCCCCCTCCCCCACACCCCAACCCTGTAACCAAAGGGATTTTCATTAGCAGTTATCCAAAGTCGTAACTTTATCTGACCCTTGATGGTTCACTCATCCGTCATGGACATTAAGTTCAAATTAAACTGCCTCTCAATGTCAGGGAGAGTTTACAACAGAGGGAAAGAACTACTACTTTCAAATGCCAAGAAAATGACGAGGCTGGTTCCTTCTTTGTATCTGAAACAGATCATGACTGTCAAAAACTCCCTGCCTCTCCTGGGTACTCTAGGTTTGTATAAGGCACTTCCTCTGCTTATAAGAAAGAAAAAAAAAATAAAAAAGCTTAAGCCAATTCTAGAGAGACTGGAGTACAAATGTTTTTGTAGGCTCTTAATGCTGCCTGGGAGTCAAGGCCTAAGGCTGCCAAAAAAACAAGTGTAAGATATTTCATAAAAACAGAGCTACGATTTGCCAATTTGTGGGCAGAAAGCAGTAGTGCCACTGACTTATCACTCTCTTTTCTGAATTCCTATAGCATTTCTTGTCAGAACCACACAGTTTGCTATTTAATCATATGCTGCCTTGAATTACAACTTAACTGTTTCATATGTCCATGTCATTCCTCCCCAAGAAAGTGCTAAGCTCCTCAAAGGGAGAACATCTTTAATATTTCTTTAGCAAATCCCTATGTCTCTCAGCATGATATGCTAATCTAAGGTTTCCACAAATATTTTTGAATGAATGCATGAAATGTGAAATCTCAATAGGTCCTTTCCATTGGTGATTTTTCTTTCTAGAGTTTTGATTTATGTCTGACTCTTCCTATGGCAAAGAAAATATTTTTAACACAGGCTAAAAGTTGGAATCAGAGGATCAAATTAGGAGTTGAGGTTGGTTTATTTTTGGAAAGAAAAAGAGAAAAATGAATCTTTATATCTTATTCTACATAAGGCAAAAACAAAAATCCAACCATGACAACCACCTAAACATAAATTCCTTGTTTGTATATTCAGAACAAGAAAGAGCTGCCTTTAAAAATTTCTAAATTCCAAGTCCTTGCCTCTCAGGAGTAGGAAATAAATTAAAAAATAAAAAGCAAACTGTGACACCAAGAATGTATAACCAGATGGTCAACCAACAACACTATCTTATTACTTCTCAAATATTGCAGATTGTAAAATCTTCATGACAGCACGTTACCCACACATTGAAATTCTTTAAGGAGGTAGGAGCAGCTCTTGTAGCTCCCACATTTTAGTAAACACAACAGATACTTCAAAAGGATTCCTTTTGAAAGCTATCACTCTGACTCCTGGGTGTCAATGATCCAGCATGTACACACTCCAGCCACCACCCAATGACATAAACATTTCCTTGTCCACCACACTTAGTGAGGCTGGGCCCTGGGGGAGCTGCTCTCCAATTCACTGCTGCCTAACTGGCTTCCCATCCATGTCCTCAAGCTGCAGACAAGAGGGGAAACTGGATGTAGAGCAGCGAGGATGTGTTTTAGAGAAAATGGCAGGATATATTTGTTTTCTTTGCTTTTGCTATTACTTTTGCCTGTTCCCCTCTGAAGATCTGTCTTAGTCCATTTTGTGCTGCAATATCCAAATACCTAAGGCTATAATTTATAAAGAACAGAGATGCGTGTCTTGCAGTTCTGGAGGCTGGGAAGGCCAGCGCTGAGGTGTCTACACCTGGCAAGGGTCTTCTTACTACATCAACTCATGGTGGAGGGTAGATATCAAGACAGGACAAAAGGTGGGGATGAAACACCCAGTTTCCATCCCTTTTCTCCCCAGCACTAACTCTTTCATGGGGCAGAGCCTCACCACCTCCCATTCAGCCCTGCCCCAAACATAGTGGCATTGGTTTCCAGCACAGGTTTTGTGGAGGACACGTTCAAACCACAGTAGGATCCATCTGAGTCTGGAGATCTTCCTAAATATTTAATTTTCTAGTTCCAATTAGACATTACTCCAACATGAAAAAGACAGTAGGTAGAGACACACAAGCCTATTTACAAATTTAAAAATATAAATCTGCCCAAATGTAAAGAAGAGATTGAAGAAAAACCAACAACTCAAACCAAAAGTGAAAGAAAAAAATTTTTTCCTTAGGTGAAAAACACTATATGTAGAAACAAATGCATAAAACTATTTAAGGAGTACTGTTCTTTTTAGATTGCTATAAAATTTGCTGTAGAGCTTAATTTGTTCCACATAATGCAATAAAATAATTCGATAGTGTCACAACTATATAAGGATATAGACCAGCCTCTCCTCAATTGCCAATTTCAGAAAAAAAAGTATGTTCCAAATCTATTCAGGCTCCAACTGGTAAACGGGAAGGTTCTAGATGATTGTTTCTGTTTAAAATTCAGACAGTAGGGCCAGAGTGTTAGCTCAGTGGTTCCGGCGCCTGCCTCGCAAGCGCAAGGTCCTGAGTTCGATCCCCGGTAACCACATATAATGCTGGGCGTGGAGACTCACACCCACCAACGATCAACACTGCATACCACAATGCCGGACGTGGTGGCTCACGCCTGTAATCCCAGCACTCGGGAGGCAGAGACAGGAGGATTGCTGAGTTCGCGGCGGCTTGCCTGGGCACCATAGTGAGCTCAGGGCCAGCCTGAACTACAAAGCGAGACCCTGTCTCAAAAAGAAAAAAAAAAAATTCAGACAGTATTTTCATACAGTGAGCTTGCTTCATACTTATCCCATAACATCACTGGATAACACCTCCACTAAGCAATGGCATGGAGGGAACATTTACTCTGGGCCAGCATAAACTGTTGTGTATTGATAGTTCTCAGGAGCTCATTACATAGAGATGAACCAGAAGTTCAGCAAGGAACAGTAAAATGCTCAGGTCACTTAAGTGCCATGTAGCAGAAGTCTGACTTCATTCTCAGCCACTCGGCTGCATGGCTTCCTGCCAACCCCAACTGTCATAGACACAGTTTTCTGATCTAGGGGCCACCATCCCTGTCCTTGTTCCTGGGGGGGGCTCCACAGTGGTTGGAGGGTGGAGCTGGGCCAGGACAGGACAGGGACAGTGGCCCCTTGGTCAGAAAACAGAGGTGAGGCAGGGTCTCTAGAATGAAGAGGGTAGCAAGGATTTGGGAGCCAACACAGAAGTGGGCACGCCAAGAGACTTCAGATTTCCACCTGTTTGTAGTAAATACAGGGCCGGGGATGGAACTCAGGGGCACCACGCCCACCTTGCAAGTGTAAGGCCTAGAGTTTGACCCCTGGTACTATCATAGACCAGCCCCTTCACAATAGTAAATACAGAGCATCCAGCTACAGGTTATATTCCAGGCTGCCCCAGACTTATAAACCTACTGTGCTCAAAACAAAAAATAACAATAAAACCCCAAAAGCTTACAAACTGCCTGTAATCTGGAATGTATTTTCCCCCACAAAAATAATGGTATAAACAATGACTAGGCTTCCAGGTTAGGTCGTGAAACCAATTCTCCATAATGTAACTTCAATATTGTATGTTTGCAAAAAGAGGAGCAGAATGCAACGAGGTTGCAGCCATTTGCATTGTATAGCAGTTTTTCTTCTTCTTTACTTATTTGTGCTTCTGCTCAGCTGGTACTCTGGGAATAGTGCCCAGCTGGATCGACTTTTAAATTTATTATTACGCTATTGTATTTATACAGCATTTCTATTTTTTTTAATGGACATGGTTTAAATTATTAATTGTTTTCATGCCAACCCAAAGGACAGGGAGAGCCATCTTTGAAAGCCTGAAAGTGCCAGGCAGGTGAAATAAATGCCCAAGGGCTGGGCTGGGGGAACTTTCAGACTCTGACTCTATTAGGCCAAAATCTCTCAGTAAAAATTTACCACTTACTCAACCTTGAAATAGAAACTCTGAACTCAGAAATGTAACTTCTACTTCCTGCCACTTGAATTTCATCAGCACCCCCTAATCTAATTGTTCTCAAAGAGCAGACAGTCCCTGAAGGAATCTGATAACTAAATATCAGGTAATTGGCTTGAATGTGGGTGAGTGTGACCTGTTTGAAAGATTCTACACCGATGTAATATCAGAAAACTTTTAACAAGCCAACAATCCAGCTTCTCTCCCAAACAGTGGCATCATGATGGGGGACGGAATCCCTGCAAGAGCATCCCAAGGTCTTTAGCTAGGTGATTTGAAACAGACGTCTGCATCCTTAGGAAAGGCACAGAGCCTGAAGGAGGGGCCAGGTGGCTTCTAGAATTAAGGGGCTTTCATTACAACTGCCAGTCCACGAGATGAAGAAGACAAATCCCTCTGAATGAGAGAGAACAGGAAGTCACAGTGACACACTAAATTCTGAATTAAAGGCCTTAGGAGTCAGGAAAAGGGAATGCCAAAATATAAGACCAAAATAACTTGCTAAGAAAGCTGAAAAATTGGATCTTAATCACTGGAGCTGCAAGTCAGTCTACATGATGAAATTATGCTAATAACGGAGACAATTTGGGAAACTTTTTTAAAAAGCAAAAACATCTCACACGCCAGGCCCGCGTCTTTTCACATGACTTGATTCATTTCTTCTTCCCAACAAAACTATAAAGTAGTTACTATAATGGTCCCTGCTATATAGATAGGGGAAACAGAGGCACAGAAGGCCCCTTATAGCTTTCCTGAGGGTCACAGAATTAGGAAATGGAGAAGCTAAGGTATGAAGACAAATGGCATAGTTTCAAAGACTACATTTTCATCCACTACATTGACTCTTACAATAGCTAACACTGGCTGGCCCTTTTTTTTTTTTTTTTTGCTTTTTTGGAGACAGGGTCTCGCTTTGTAGTTCAGGCTGGCCCTGAGTTCACTATGGTGCCCAGCCAAGCTGCCATGAACTCAGCAATACTCCTGTCTTACCTCCCGAGTGCTGGGATTACAGGTGTGAGCCACCACGTCCGGCATTGGCCCTTTTATTTTAATTCAGTTAATGCTGTTATGTCAGAATACCACAGATTGGGTTGTTTATTTATTTATTTATCTGGTTTGGTTTTGTTTTTTGAGACAGGGTCTTGCTTTGTAGTTCAGGCTGGCCCTGAGCTCACTATGTAGCCCAGGCAAGCCTTGAACTCAGCAATCCTCCTGTCTCTGCCTTCCGAGTGCTGGGACGACAGGCGTGAGCCACCATGCCCAGTATTGTGGTATGTGGTATTGATTGCTGGTGGGCGTGAGTCACCACGCCCAGCATTGTATGTGGTTACCAGGATCGAACTCAGGACCTTGCGCTTGTGACGCAGGTGCCGGAACCACTGAGCTAAACCTCCGGCCTTATTTATCTGTTTTTGTGACAAGGTCTTGCTACATAATACAGCTCACCTTGAACTCACTAAATGAAGCTTAGGCTGGCCTTGAACTCCATGCAAACTTCCGGCTTCAGCCTCTTGAGCGCTAGGATCATAGACATGCCACTATATTTGGCTGGGTAAAATTTTAAAAATACATTTTTTTCCAGGGCTGGAGGCTAGAAAGCCTGGCGCTGAAGGCTGGTGAAGGGTTTCTTGCTTTGGTGCTCACAGCACAAAGTGCAAAGGCAAGAGAGCACATGTGTGCCAGGCAGTGAGAGACCAAGCCCACTCGCTCAGGCCCTTTTTTATGGGCACAAATCTCCTCAGGAGGGTGTCACATGCGGGATTAAGTTCCTAACACATGCTCTTTAGGGAACACATTCAAACCCTATGCCATGGATCCAATATGGCTCCTAGGGCTTTCTAGGATAAACTCATTCATCTTCACAGTCACTTCATGGAACAGGCATCAGTGTTACCACTTCCACATCAGAGATAAAGAAACGGAGGCACAGGAAGCTTAGAGATCGTGGTGCCTGGTACTGAGGCCAGTCTCACACTGCTTTTCAGGCTGCTCAGAAAGTGTATAGGCTACGAATGCATCACCACCATCCACACCAACATGACACTAAGTAGGTCCCCCAGACCGTGACCATATAGGAAAACATAAGTTTCATTCCATTCCTTTCTCAGCCTTCTTGGAAGTGTGTTCCTTGAGTTGTTAGGATATTAATGTTAAAGTAGGGCTCCACTGCCAACAGGTTTGGAAAATATAAGTTAAATAAAATTGAAGGAGTTTCTCTGCTGTAAAACTTCGTGGAGCCTTGAATATGCTGCTGTGCACTGGAACTTTCCAAGACAAGAATAAATGGTGCACTGTCTTCGACCTTTCTGGAGGAGGGTTGTCCCAAGGGACTAGAAAGTGTGCTCGTAAACACCAGGAAACACTGCCCAGTCTTGTCTAATGAGCAGTGGTCCATGTGGGAGATCGATTTAGAAAACTGACTTTGGACTAATCTGAGTAACCTTCATGGCCAGTCGTTAAGCATCTGCTGAGCCAGTGGTGCCACCCAGAGCCCTCTCTGTCGGCACAGGAGCCAAATTGCCCCAGCATCGCCCCAGCAGTGGGGCGTCTGATAACAGTGCACACATGGGCCACGCACATGGTCAGAAAGGAGCAGAGCCAGAAGATAAATAAGTGGGTTTGGGCTTGCATCTGGGTACTTGGGTACTTGGTCTCTAAAAGGTTCGTCATCACTGCTCTAAGCTCTCCTCTGCATTCTGTCTTTCCCTCTTACCTGTCACTGGGCTCCTATAGTCCCAAGCACCTCTGACCCACACAGACATCCAGCATATACCTGATCATAGCACCCATGCCAGAATCTCCAGTTGTACCATTTTACCTGCACCAAACACCTGCCTATTTGCCTCTCATGACTCTCTGCGTACAGCAGGTGTTTCTGTACTCATCTCTGGTCCTGCCCTCCTCTTCAGACTCATCCTTGAGTAATAGTGGGTTGGTGAGTCTTTCTCTACCTAGACTGTAACTCCTAAAAACACAAATCTTTGATATCTAGCAAACAGCACCTGGCATCTGATAAACACCTGCAGCGCATACATGTTGGGCCCTTCCAAGCATGGTGATGCTTGTCCTGCCCAGTAGGTCTTAGGTGAAATCAAGGTGAACTGCACCACCTGGGTGAAATCAAGGTGAACTCAAGGGCTAGCTCAGTGCTGCCTTCCCTGTGATGTCTTTCCAGGATCCAAGCAAAGTGAATCAGAATCTTCTAGGAAGATTTTTGTTCTGGGTCCATAGTCACTGTGCACATTACCTCTAAATAGATACAGGGTGCTGCACTAGTGCAGGTTTGTCTGCTCCACTGACAAGGCTTCAGGGCTCCCAGGGAAGGGCACCTCACCTGGCACTCATTCTACATATATTTACACATTCTGTTTACTGAGTGCTCATTTGATGCCAAATACTATAGCAGGCACTGAGAATATATTAATGAATAATCTCGTTAAGGCTTACATCCTAGTGTAGCATACAGACAAAAGTTAAGCTGACAACCACTTACAATAATTTCAAATTGAAAGAAGGCTGCAGAAACCAAAGCTCTAGTAGGAAGGAGCCTACTTTAGATGACTTGGTTGTGAACCATGGTATTCCAGCTCAGAGTTGAGAGATAAAAACTATGTAGTCACATCAAGAATAGTGGGGAAAGCATTCTGAGTAACAGAAGTAGCATATACAAAGCTTCCACACTATGCATGGTCTCTGCACAGAACTGATTAAATAGATCAGACTGGCTACAAGTTAGAGAGGGCTGGGGAGGAGAGTTCTACCAGTGACAAGCTGGTGACTTTGAGCATGTGTCTACAGAAATGCAAACAATATAGTTCTACATCACGGAGCTATTATCTGCTTCAGTAGTGAAACAGAGAATTTAAGAGAAAAAGAGGATGACATAAGTCACACAAATACAAAATAGTAGTGATAAGAAAGGGACTTAGACAATAAGGTTGACCAGATGCCTGTGGCTGTAACTGTAAATGTATCAGCCCAGTGGTTACTGCACCTTTCCTATGTACAAGGGAAGAAACTTCTTGGAAGATTCTTAATCACCACTCTCCTTCCTTCCTAATGTGTTCCTTGGGATCTCTTCACGTCTTGAAGAACAGTTATTAAAGCACTCGTTTGGTGGCTGCATCCCACAGGAACCTCTAAGCTTCTCTAAGACACAGCTTCATCCATCTTTGTCTCCCCTAAAGCCTAGCACAGAGCCTGGCCCATGGCAGGTATTCAACAAAGGTTAGCTCAAGTGGAGTAAGAATTCAATTTTAAAGTAACTAAATTCTTGTGCATGTCTCCATGATAACAGCATAATTTGCTTCATTGATTTTTGTTCACTGGGTGGCCTGTTAACTAGTGGTGGAAAGCCAACCTTTGTCTTGCAACTTGGAGCTATTTAGCACACATAAAACACATTCTCAGACTGAAACACTTACACAAAAGGGATTTGTGGCCTTTGCCCCATGCAGTTCTTTAGTGGGTGGTGAGTATACTAAAACTTGGGGTGTTTTACACAGAACATGAACACAAGAGTTTAGAGAAAGCATTTAGAAAAAATAGACAACATAAATATAAGAATAGGAAAATAATTCTGTTTCAATCAGAAAGGCCTGAGTTCCAAGCTGCTTTCTCCCTCATAGTCGTTATGTAAATGGGAACATATTCCTGTCCGTTGTGGGCCTCAGTTTTCCCACCTATAAACAAGGTAGCAATGTTATCATAACCCCATTTTCCTGAGAGACTATCAAATCCTGCACTTAGCCTATTAAAAATGGTGTACGCTCCACAGAACAGAGTAAGAATACCAAAACGTTACAAAATCAAAAAGCAAGATTGGCAGGCAGACTTCAGGATGCAGATCTGAACCCTGTGTGATCGCAGCAGCAGTTTCTGGGAACAGGACAGATACTAGGTCACTGCACAAATGAAAAAATTTGAGGAATTTTTAAAAGCCAATCAATACGTACTTACAAGAGTGCATACTGCCTGAGAAAAGGTCAATGTAAAAAATCTATTCCATTAAAAACATATATTTACTAAAAGGAGTGTTCTTAATGGGGTTTAGTAGAAGTCAGAGAGCACCAGTTACAGGGACGGTGCTGAGAAGTACTGCGGTTTGGATGCAGAGATCGGAGGACAGCGGTGGCCGGTTCTACCAAAAACGAAACAAACAAGCTTCAGATGGAGGGGAGACTTGTGTGGTCCCCCTACTCCGCCCGCAAGTATCGAGTGTCTACAATGCCTAGGCAGAGCTGTGCCCCTGATTGGTTTCATTCCCCCCTCTCCTTCTACTTCGCAATATACAAAATTAAACCTCAGCTCCACTAATAGCTGATAAAGACCCTGGGGGGTGTCAGCCTGACCCGAGCCCCCTGTGTTAGAAGACCACCCCACCCCGAAACCCTCCCAGCATTCTCAGTCACCCGGATCTTGGCGTTGAGCTGTGCCAGGGTAATTCTGTGATGCCCTGAGGCCTGAACGGCCTCCTCCTCTTCACTCCCTGCTGCCTCCACCCCACAGACAGTTGTCCTACTTGCCTCTATACAATTAGTCTGCACCATGGGGTCCTTACCCAAGAAGGAGGGGCTGCCCCCAGATCCCATTATTACCATTATCAGTGTCATTAGAGCAGCACTGGACCAGAAAGAAGTGTCACCGCACAGACTTCCTGGCTGGGCTCTGCACGAGGACACAGCCCAGACTGAAAAGAAAGGGGGCCAATAAAGGCAGACTCAGAGCAATCTCCTGTCCCAAATGGCCACTGGCCACTCCGCTGAATACTGCCATAACTTCGGAAGGGGACCTCACCAAAGCGGGCCATGCTGTCCCCACCCAGTGAGGGCCTCCAAGACACCCTTCTGCTCCCATTTAAGATGGTGACCTCCCCAGCCTGTAACAGCATTTCCATCCACTTTCTCAGTTTTATTTTTCTTCATAACTCTGATCCCTAATTGAACACACTGTTTCCTTTTCAACTTTTACACTATCCATCTCTCCCTCCCTAAACACCTCAATGTCATCTTAATTGGAAATGGGGTCTTTGCAAATGCAATTGGTTCTGGATTTCAAGATGAAATCATCCTAAACTTAGAGTCTGCAATGACTGGTATCTTTCTAGGAGAAAGGACAGAGAGATTTGGACCCATGTGGGGAAGGAGGTCATGTCAGACACGGACAGAGACAGAGGGTGGTTCTGCCACCTGCCAAGAGATACCAGGAGCCATCAGAAGCTGGCACAGGTGAGGATGGGTCACTTCCTAGAGGCGTCAGAGGGAAGACTGCCGACTTCCGGCCTCTGGCACCATAAGCGATAGATCTGTGTCATTCAAGCCACCAGCTTTGTGGCAGTTTGCTATGACAGCCTCGGAAACTAAAACACCTCACTAGGAAGGCCTCTCTGAGGGTTAGGGTTTGGGTCTGCACTGCTCACTGTGAATGCTGAGAGTTCTCATCTGACACACACTCGGTACTCAGTGAATCTCTGCTAAGTGAGGTGGGTCAGTGGTGCACGCTGGGAAACAGCTACTTGGGAAACTTTGGCAGGAAAGTTGAAAATTCAAAGCCTGGGAAACTTAGGGAGACCCTGTTGCAAAATTAAAAAACAAAAAACTATTGGAGTGTAGTTGAGTGTAAAAGCCTGGGCTCCATTCCCAGTAGCTCATAAGCAAATTTGTCACATGGATGTGCAGATGCTTGAACAGTCAAAGTACAGGGGTTGCTGCAGCCCAAGTGGACCCTGAGTCCCATCGTCTCTTGCACACAGCAGTTATCATGAAAGGTCTGTGTGCTCCAGGATCTCCCTTCTCTCCTATAATATCTCTTTCTTGTTTCTTTTCCTCTGTCCTGAAATGGCAAATAAAGGGATGGCTTTGTAATTAGAGTTAACTGTCAATATGAAAACTGGTTCTACTACTCATGTAACTTTTGAAAGGTGAATCAACAGCCTCCAAGATATCCGCGTCCTACTCTATGAAAGTATGACAGTTACTTTACAAAGAAAAGGAAGAGTAAGTCAGAGAAGATGCGAAGACCCAGAGGGGCATAAAGATGCCGCAATGCTGGCTTTGAAGATGCAGAGACCACAAACCAAGGCACACAGGCAGCTCTGGAAGTTGGAAAAGGCAGCCACCAGCTGTTTACCAGGAAGCAGCAGATCTCAGCTCCTCTCCTGTGTTAAAGCCCTTCCGTGACTTTCACGTCTTCAGCAAGTCCCCAAGCCCTGCTGCAGGCCAGCCTGAGACTGCTCCCTTTCCCTGCCTTGTGTGTAGGAGAGCCCAGTCACCGCAGCCGAAGACTTCAAAACCGCCACAAGTGCTGCTTGAGGGTCTGTTATCGTGGAAGAGATACATAGAAGAATATGGAGCAGATACTAAACTTACACAATTAATTGGGAGGAGCATCCTGATTCCTCCTAACTACCGTGCCTGGGGGCTCTGTCTTCACCCTGTGCACACCCACATAGTGCAAAACATACAAGGATGGCACAGTATAGGCAAGTGTGCTCTTTCTTGCACGGCTCATTTTCTGAAGTGGACCCAGCCCTGAATCTACCATGTGACTGAGACCAAAGTGTGACGATGTTGGGAAGGGCGGAGAAGCAAGTAATATTTGGAAAAATGTAGATGACGCGGGAAGAGATGTGAGCTAACTCTTTACAAAGTGCACCAGATGCAAGTGACCCTGGGAGGGCGTGGGGTAGGGATCAGCACAGACGATGGTGAGTTAATGCACTTGCCTGATGGATGATCTTTCAAAAACACCAATCTTCTAATGACAGAGTCCTTTGTTTACAGCACAAACTAATAAAGTCTAAACGGAGCCCTTCACATCCTGGTCCTACCTCGCATGCTCACTCCTTCCTTCCTTCCTTCCTTCCTTCCTTCCTTCCTTCCTTCCTTCCTTCCTTCCTTCCTTCCTTCCTTCCTTCCTTCAGAACCACTGTCCTGACACAGAATTCAGTCTGTACTTCCTGGACAGACCTTTTTCTGTGCTGGGGTTCTTCTGCCTGAAATCCCTCCGTCACACTTCCTTTGGCAAAAGGTGGCTCAGGCTGTCAGCTTGATAGTAAGACTAGCTCTTCTGGAAGCCTCTCCTCAACTCAGGGACGACAAAGGACTCTCTCCTTGGCTCCCACTGTTGCTAACCCTGGCTTAGCACTTACTAAGAGCTGGGCACTAAGCCTCGGAATTCTCATTTATCTGATTTAAGCTTCTTGGAAACATGCTAGGGAGGACACTACCATCGATCCTGCTTTATAGATGATATGGGGCATAGAGAGGAATTTTTAGGTCTCACAGAGGCCTGGATTCCATCCCAACCATGCTGACCTCAGGGTTTTAACTGTGCTCCAAGGTAGAAGTCAACACCTTGGTTATGTGCATCCACACCAAGCTCCTGCTTGGTAAATGACACCTCAGTCCACGTGGTCACCTGAGCCAGGTGCCTGTAAATCCTTCCCTGGTAATCTCAGTGCCAATGTCCCTGCACTGCGGATACAAGATGGATACCTCATCCACTGCCAGCTCTGAGACTCAGCTCTGGCATCTCTCAGGGGCCCCCACCCCATCCAACATGGATGCCTGTCCTTTGGCTTCCAACCTAGTGCTTAGTTCAGCGTCCAGGCTGCTGGAGGAATCCAGTGTATGTTTGGGTAGCATTTCTTTATTTCCTCTGTGAGGTTTTAGATCAAGAAGAAAAACTACATCTTGCAGAAAGGCAGTGGCCACCTTGATATTTTATTTTTCATCTTATGGCCTGTGTTTAATGTGTCAGACTCAAGGGGGAACCCAATTAATCACCAAGTCCTGCCGATGCCATCTTCCAAACAGCTCTCAAATCTACTTACTTCCTCTGACCATCACACTGACTCAGCCCCCAGTCTCTCAAACTGGCTGACAGCCACCTGCGAACTGACCTGCTGCCGTCCAGCGGCATCTCTTCACGTCCTCCTGGCACCCAGGGAGCTTGTTCTGAAACACAAGCTCATCTGCTCACCTTTTCTACCACAAGCCCTGCAGCAGCTCCTTCAGGTCCCTCCCACAAAGCCCAGGTTCTCCAACGTGGCCTGCAAGGCCCTGTCCCATCTCCCGACACTGTCCTGCGCCCCACTGCTTGTCCATTCCGAGCTTTGGCCAGGCTCCCCCACAGTTCCTGGCCTCTCTCGTCCTGTGGCCCTGGCCAGCTCTCCCAGCCTCCTTCAGATCTAGTTGTGATCTGCCTAAAGGTGAGGTTCAGCTGGATCTCCCTTCCTCCCAAGAGTCCTCCCTGACCTTTTCGGTTTAGGCTTAAATGGTCTCTACATGTTCCCTGAAATCCACACTTCTTCTGTGCAGGCCCTTATTAGCCTCTAGTTCATTCGGGTCCTTTGCTTACTGGATCATTATTTTCAGTTTCTCAGTCTCTTCTGTCTATAATTACACAGCCACATTGCCTTTGGCATACCATTTTGCAATGCTCCTACTAGAGTAGGCCTAGCAGGCTCGCTCACGTTGGGCTTGGCTATGTGGCTTGCTTTCGCTATGGAGTATCAGCAAACATGCTATGAGCAGAGGCTTTGAGTGTGCTGCAGAGCATAGCTTGGTGTCTTGTGCCTTAACAAGAGAGAGTCTGGATAGAATGGCAGCTGGTGGAGGAGACCTGAACTCACCTGCAGCTTGACACGGAATTCTGCAGCTGAAGCTGGACCCGTGAGCAAGTAAAGCAAATGGGAATGTGGGGCTTATTTTGTGGTAATATTGAAGCAGAGATTGGATTGGTTCACTTACATCTGTATCGTTCACTAAACAGCAAACTCCATGTCGACAAGAAAGAATTGTGTTTCCAGCCCTGAGCACAGGGTTTAGGACATTGTAGGTATCTAATAAATAACTGCGACTGGATGTATGAATGAATGAATGAATGAATGAATGTTGGTCACTGACAGGCCCCTTCCCTAGTTAGCATTCTTTAAAGCCAAGAATGGCATCTGATTTCTCTCAACAGCACCTAAGCTATCCCAATTCCCACATGGGGCTCTTGGAAGGTACTCAACAAATATTTGTTGAAATTAAATAAATTGAATTTTGTGGGCTGGCTTGGGAGTCAATCCTTAACTTATGACATTGTTTCTATGGGGAAATGCATTCCACGTGCCAAACAAACTTGCAAATGAACTTTTGGAACCTCACCCGTTCATTGGTTTGGGATTGCCAGTTTTGTGGAAATCCATAACTGAACACATGTGCTATGCTTTGCAATATGGGAGAAACTGAGAAACTGCTTCCAAACCCAAGATATTCAGCCTGCAAAAATTCACTTTCCACCCACACACACAAATTCAGTGCAGGTTGGATTTGAGGTTCCAACAATAAAATACTAGACTTTTTAGAGCTCATTGTTTATCTAATTGCTTTTCATTTGCTTATTCTAGATGCCTATTCTTAACACCAGATTAAATGGAAGTTAACATAGTTTCTTGTCCCCCCATCCACTTTTTAGACACATATAGAAGAAAGTTCAACCTTCTCAACAGAAAAGAGAAATTATTTTTTCTAAATAAATCTGTGACATTTAAAATAAACAGTGGGATGCTCTACAGTTATAAGAAAACATTCCCCTTTAGAATTCCTAATTTTGAATGGTACTGGTAGTTTAACATGAGTCACAGATCTGAGCCTAAGTTGCATTTCATCTTAGGCCAGAACCCAGCCCGTCTGAAACTGTATAATCTGACGTGGCTGAGAAGGGCCATCACTCCGGGCTCCACGGGGCCTTCTCACCCAAAGCCACAAGTCCTAGCCAGCCACTGGTACATTCTACATGTCACTCAGGCTACCTCACTCATTAACACATATCTTTTGAGCACATTATATGTGAAAATAAAGGGAGAGGTAGAGAAATACATTTCAATAAAGGGAGAGGCAGAAAAATAAGGTCAGCATGATGGGCCACGAAGAAAAGAAAACAGCAATGTATTGAGGCTAATTAAGACTGGCTGGTCAGGTGGAGATAAATGTGTTCTAGGACCAGATGGTCGAGGAAGTGCCAGCTGTGATCAGATCTAAGGGAAGAATATTCTGGAATGAGGAAATACAGGGGCTAAAACCTTGGGGCAGAAACACGTTCAGCATATTCTCAAGTTGGACAGAAATTCCATGCAGTTAGGACAGAGGGACGAAAGGAGACAGTGGCTTTGAGGGCAGAGAAGTATACAGGACAAAGTCACTCCCGGGCACTCCATCTTGCCTGTGGAATTGCCTGAGCGCTAACAGGGAAAAACAGCAGCAGCCACAAAGCTGTGGAGGAACAGGAGTGCTTTTGGTTTCAAAAGTATTGCTCTTCTCGGAGAGGACGAGGGCAGGGGTAAGGGAGCAAAAGGAGACTCGAGGGCAGCCGGAAGCAGGGCTCCATAGGGCCAGAATTCTCAGCCAGTCACCAGAAGAGCCGGATCCCTGAGACTCTCCTCTGAGTGCAAGTGTCACCTGGCTCCAAAGGGGGGCCGCGCTCCCCTGAGGACACGGCCCCACGGCCCTCCGAAGGGCTCTCTGCCTCCTCCCCGGCACAGCCATCCCGCTGCAGTGTCACTGCTCTTCTGGCGGATCTTCCCCTCTAACCACATGCCAGTGTGGAAGCCGTGCCGTTCCTGGTGACACCTCTTCCTGCTGGGGTCTCCTGCAGGCTGGTACTGCCCCTGGCCACTTCTCTCCATGCCTTGACTATCAGCCCCTCACCATTTCCAGCACTCCGTCTGGGTGTTCAGGGTCTCCACACAGACGACTGGCCCAGTGAATACTCGGTCCCTACCTCGGTGCCGACTTTCTCTGCCGGTATGCTCGGCTCCCTCCCTGCATCAAAGACAGTCATCCTCTAGGTTTTACCACCACCAGTGACCCCTGCTCCACGGCCTCCACTGTCGCCCGTGCCTTTTCAGTTCTCCTACCACCTTTCACATCTGTGTCCTCCACCGACTGCCCGCCTCTGCTCCAGTGTCCTCAGTTACATTCATCGCACGCCCGCCAGCATGATCACGCCTCCCTGTGTGCAGCACACTCGGGGTCCCAGCCCCTCCTGACGTGTGCACCCAGCTCCAGCTAAACTGAACTGCCCTCTGCTCCACGACCCACCACCAGAGCGGAAGTGGCTTGAAAGAAGCAAAACCATGCTACCTGCTCTACTCTAAAGGCAAAACCACCAACCTCAACTGGGCCCTACGCTGCCCGGCAACCACACTGCATGTTCCTACTCTGTTCCCTGCACCATCTCCTATTTCTCTCTTGCCCTCTCTTCTCCCAGCGTCTCCTCTCAGCTCTCACTGACTAAAGTCAGCGAAGGGGATGGAAACAACGAGAAAAGATACTGCAGTCACTTCCTCACCTAGCTGCCCTGGGCCCAGATTCCCCTCCCCCTGTCACGGGATGACCGTCCAGGCTCCCGTTGGTGGCTGGCCCACGAGGTCATCTGCGGAAAGATAACACTCTCCAGTTCTCTTCTCTCTCCTGCAACATCATCTGC
This sequence comes from Thryonomys swinderianus, assembly GCA_004025085.1. Classification (NCBI taxonomy): domain Eukaryota; kingdom Metazoa; phylum Chordata; class Mammalia; order Rodentia; family Thryonomyidae; genus Thryonomys; species Thryonomys swinderianus. The sequence goes on from PVIC010000017.1 coordinate 110,514, forward strand.
TCTCTCCCTACTGGAATTCTGCCAACTGCACAAAAATGCACCATTATTTTGCGCATCTTCTAAAACTCCAAGTCTTTGAACCCACTTCCCCCTTCGGCACCTGCTCTGTGCTCTGCTGCTGCTGTTCTCAGTAAAGCCCCTTGCAGGAGTCTTCCTGCTCACCGGCCACCTCGCTTCCTGAAGTCTTTTGCGGCTCTAGGGCCAACCTCTATCGGAGGCACCAAGCATCACCTGCCGAGTCAATGGACCCACTGTCCGCTTGACCCCTCCGCGGGGCCACCCCTCAGTGCCCCCTTCCCTTGCGGGCCGGCCCCTCCTCATGCCTTCTGCTGCTGCCCTTCCTTCTCCCTGATGCCCAGCCACAGCAGTGCCTCATGCTCTGCCCTCCAGCTTGCCCGCTCTGATCCCAAGGCTTCTGTCAGTGCCGTCCACACACAACTAACTCCGAAACTGCTGCCCCAGGACCCGATAGCTCCCATCAGCGCTAGATCTGAGCTTGTTGAAACAGCAGCCTCCAGGTGTGTGGGGTCATTTAATCGCGACCGTCGGAGCCACCATCACAGAAGGAACTCCCACGCGCAGCTGGACAAACACTGACGGAGAAGCCGCACACAGCTAGAAGGGGACAGCAAGACTGCTGCGTGGGTGACGAGACACTGGCCACCACCCGTCAATTCCTAAAACTCGTCTTGGGCGAGCGACAAGGAGACGATCCCTGCGCAGGGATAGGTACTCGTGAGGACCTTCCTGGGCTTGTGTCTCTCGGCAGCTGGAAACAGCCCGGCACGGAGGTGAAGCACAAGGCCAGGGCCGCACCTGTCCCTCTCCTAGAAGCTGTGATCCCTCCACCAACTTCACGCATTCCATCGCTCTCCTTCCCGTTTGTTCCTTCTGCTCCACGCACCTCACCCCTTTCATTTCTGCTGGTTTCCTCCCGTGTAAGCTGCCCAGCTCTCCTCCTGGTCTTGTTTCCTCTGTCCCACTCACCCCCTCAGGCCATCTTTAGCATGTCTCTACCTGCTCTCCTTTTTCGTATCCTTTTTTGTCTTTAAAAACTGAAAGCACCAAACCAACAGACACTGTTATGTGGTTTATTTTTTTTTCCCTCCCTTTCCTGCCCGAGCTGCAGCTAAAGCTCTTTCCTCCTTGCTTCTATAGCAAGAACCCGAGTACTGGGTTGCCATGGCAACAGCGAATCCAAGCAGCCCGGTCCCAGCCAGACGCTAGGAACTGCCATGGCGAGGGAGCCGCTACAAGTCACCCCTGAGCCTAGATGGGTCATGTACATCGTAATTCAAGACCGGCCTGGGCAGATTCCACCCGGAGACCGAGATTGTACATCAGGCCCACGGCGGTACGGCACAGGAGGAGACAGCGCCATCGATAATAAGGCTTCCACCGAGTGAGCAGAATACATGACATGACGAGGATTCATTTGAAAATTTTCAAACAACCCTATTCTTTTATCTTCTCCGAGGGGGAACCTTTTGCCTTTCTCTCACGTCTCGGGGAACTCTGTAAAAAGTAAAAGCACATCTGCCTGCTCTGGCCTCTCCCCTTTGATGTCGCATATCCACTCCCATGCAGCCCCCGACGGGGTGGCCCTCGTGGCCCAGGCCAGTGACTCGGTGGCGCTGACCCAGCTGGAAACACCTCGGGAACGAATTAGGGTTCCCTCGCAGTACTGCAGTCCTGGAAGTCATCTCCCTGCCACCCTCTCCCAGTTCACCAGGACGGATCTTTAAAGTAGGGTAACGAGTGCTCTGCCGCATGACACTCTCAAAAATGTGAGCTGGTGAGAAAGAATTCAGGAAATACCTTTGTAGCAAGTGGCACCAACCGCAGTGGGGGTCTGCCGCTGCTAAGCACTCCGAGCAGGATCTGTGTTTACTGCAGTTCGCGACACGAATTCTCCTCACCTAAAAATAAAGACGACAGTGGTTCAGGTGGAATTATAAGCAAGACCAGAGGAAGTGACACCACCTGATCTGCTGAAGGGCCACAAGGAGTATATTGATCAACTTGAACTCTGATGTCCCAGCACGGCATCAGGCAGGTCTCCACTTCCAGGATGGGAAGCAATTGTGTGACGATCCCCCGCTGAGCTTTTGAGAGCTGTCCCTTCCTCTTCACAGGTTCTGCACCCACCAAGTCAAGCAGATCAAAAGCATGTGAACAAAGTCCTACCTCTGCACGTTCAGTGCGTCTTCTCCTTCTCATTATCTCCCAAACAATACAGCATGCCTACTATTTACATAGCATGGGTGCTGTGCTAGGCACTGTCTGTAATCCCAAAATTTAAAGTATACGGGCAGAGGTGCAGAGTTTATACACAGGCTGAGAGGCTCCAGCGTGCACAGCTTGGTTATCCCAGGGGTTCCCGGAAGCAGTTCTCAGGGACACTGAGGGACGACTGTATTCCCAGACTCCCCCGCTCTTGAGATGCTCGCCCAGGCTGGGGCTGGCCTGGGGGTCTGCGCTGTGAAGGGCTCTCCTCAGTGAGCCTGACCTGCAGCTGGGCTCCTGCTCTGCGAATGATGCTTTGCACGGGGACCGTGGAAGCCAGTCGCGCGGTCTTCACACAGGGACAGTCAGTGGCACTTTGGAGGTGAGAGTTTGGGAATAACAAATGGCCCTGACCAGGAAGGGGTCAGCAGGAGCTGGCAGTGGTGTGGAAATGGGGAGGCCAGGGTCAGCCTGCCTGGCCCTGAGTTTTTTTGTGTTCCCTTTTCTGAGGGAAAATCACACAGCAAGTAGTGAGGAAACTCGTGGAACCCACTGTCCTGGGAGGCTGTACACGATCAAGGGCAGGAGAAACGAAGGTGCGGGAGATGGAGAGTTCTGCAAGGAGTTTGTGAGGAAAACGGAGCACCCTGAGGAGGACCCTTCCCTTTGAGGCTGGCTTCCATTTCTCAGCCCTCGGTGCCTCTGACAGATGCAGCCGGCAGACCATGAGTCTGGGCCAGAATTAACCAGAATGTGGATATTTATTTCCTTGTTACTCACAGAACATCTTTCTAATTCTGAGGGATTTTAATAAGCATCATGTAATCTCTCTAACCTTGTTTCCTCATCTGGAAAGTGGTGATGGTACAACCGACTTCTGGAGTTACGAACACTGTCTGACAAATACTAAATAATGTGTGTCGTAAATATTGTCCGCTGCTCCTCTGTGAGCAAAGGGTTTCAGGTCTAACGATTGTGAAACCTTAGCTGGGAAAGTTAAATAGGTTCTCTTAGCATAAGCTTGGAAGAGCTTTTGAGTATGCTGAGCCCTCCAGAGGGGAGCAATAAGTAACAACTCATCCTAGGACCACTTGGCTCACAATATCTCATGGACTCTAAGTCCCCAGAACATTCTTGGAGAACAATTACTCATTGTGTTGGAACACGCAAATACAACTCTATGTAAAAGAAAAGACATAAACACCACACTGGAGCGGCTTTCTAGTTTGGTAACTGTAGTGACTATTCCACATAGGTGCATATACTTCCATATGATTACATTTAATGGGCACACATTACATCATTTCATAGATTCCCTATGGCTTTTTAGTTTGGCTGTTACTGTTTCCAAGAGTGTAGAAAAGGGACCCTCCTTGGATTTTGCCTCTCCAGGGCTTATATTTGTTCAGCCAGAGTCAACTAATAAGCTCTCCAGGAGTAATCCCAAATAATGCACACAGGGATGAACAATTCCAATGCCCCACTGAAAATGCTACCCAGGACCTCAGGTGCTGAGTGACTACGGCTAGAATTCTTTACCTTCCAGAGACTGAAGACCTGTCAGTCACTGGTGGCTTTCACAGTGGTTTCTAGCCTAGAGTCCTGGGATCTTGGGTTCTGTTACTATACGTGAGGGTAGCAATGAGCATTTATGAGCTATTTTGCAATATTTCAAACAGCTAAATGGAAAAACACAATCAGATTAGCCAGACTTCCAGTGTCTTTGCTTTGGGGGTTGGAATTTTATCAGCTATGCGTGGTAGCACAATCAGTACTCTGGCTGGCAGTTTTGAGATGTCCTGGATAAATAAAGCCTGGGAATGGGAATGGTTACTTAATATACACAGTTTGTTGAATAGACAAAATCTTTCAAAAATGAGATCCCTTGGGAAGAAACATAATAAAAAGTGATTGAATGGTGAAACAAGCAAGCATAGAAGGCTCATTTGGTGAAGAACTGATTTATAAAACCGTGGGAGAGTCGCATGTGGTTATCTCAGTGTGGCTTTTTGACCTAATTGACTTTTCAACATGCAAAGAGCAATACAGAACCCCAGAAACCACCTCACATGGGCACACCTGCTCAGTGGCCCGGTGAGCACATGCCCACCGTTTGCTGTCATTGCTGTCCTTAGAACGATGCAAAGGAAAAAATGAAAGACAGGGTGGGCTGAAAGCATCTGTTATATCCATTATATGATTTTCTAAGTCTCAATTATCTTCTTTGCCCTTTTATGTGATCAAATGGTCATAAGTCAAAGGCTTCAAGCCAGGCTGTCTTTTAGTTTTCACAAATCTGGAATTTGATCTCATTTAACATGTGCCGTAGGGTCAGGGTTCTGCTATGGCGAAGACTGACGCATACATTATATGCATACTCTTGAGCTAATTATTTACCCTCTGTCCAAGTCTTAGATCCCTCATATGTAAAACAGAGATAACTTCATCTCACTAAATTATTAACACATTAGTTAGCTTTCTTTGGTTTGGTGTGTGTGTATACACACAGCGCTGCGCATCTCGAGAGACCACACAAAGAATGAGTAGCACACAGGCAGCTGGGACTCAATAAAACTTGGGTCCTTTCCCCTCCCCTTGGTGAAAGCATTTTGTAAAGATGAAGAAAGCTTTAAAAGGTCTTGCTATTATTTCAGTAGGCAAAAAAAGCAAACAAACAAGTGACTACATTAAAACAGACAGATAAATTAAGAGAAGGAGGCTGAGCGCCATATATTTCCTGGTTCATGAATGTGTATGAGACGGTAGCCTGATATTAACCCCTAATTACAGAGCCAGTCCCATTGCATATATTCATAAATGCATCTAGCCGTTCAGTCCTCACACAATAAATGTGTAAATCCATTTACCTCCCTGATTATGTACCCATTTGCAGCCACACCCTCTTCTGAAAACCTTGGCACTGGAAATATAGCCAGTAATAAAATTGTCTAAATAGGTAATATCTCTCGCTTACTTACTGACAGTCAGTAAGGATTTCACCTGTCAACCACTGTGGGTCTTCCCAAAGCCTGCAGCAGAGTTCAAACTCCTACAGTAGTTCAAAGTAAAAGCACTGCCACCAGATGACATCAATTAAATAATTTTTATTCATAAGTCAGAAGCAATAACTAGTATTTCTACCTACCTCTTTCCCAGCTGTGAGATAGATGTAGCTATTCTTCCTAGGGTCGGGAACAAGTTTGTAGAAAACAGGTGTTTCTTCTTTAATTTCATAGATAACCTCTGGACAATTTGAAGTCAAATTCTCACCAAGAATAACCTATATTTTTTTCGGAAAGAGAAATATAATTTCTTTTAAGTATTTTGAATAACATGGTGGCAAAACATACCCCGTAATCCCATCCTCCGTCTTCAATGAACATTCCCAGTCCCCTGGGTAAGGCCCCGACCCCGTCACCCTCTCCTGTCTTGGTCCACATCAAGACTGACAATAAACAGCACAGTACATCTGATCTGCGGGGGGAAAAGCCACCAAACTATAGACAAAAGCCACTCTTCCATGCTGGGTCAGTCTCGACCTATGTGGAAGCTTGCTGTCTACAACCTGACCACATGTGGCCCTCTCAGAAGCCACAAGTGACAGCTGTACCAGTGCTGTGTCAAGTAACCCTGAAGCTAAGGGCAGTAGCTCCTGAACATGTAGCTGCACGAGTCGCTCTGGTTTTCCCACAGGATTTGACACATCCATGCGTCTTGAAGAAGACCTGACAACCTACCGGGTACAGACAAGCAGGCAGGTGTTTACATAAAATGTGAGCAGATATGACTCAACTGCTTGGTGGCTTTTAGGTGAGACACTCGCGTGTCACTCATCTATGGTCAGCAAGATCTACTGGATAGGCTCTGTTTAGTATCAGGCGTCATTCCTGGTGCTTGGGGATGACAACGAATGAAGGAGGACAGAGGGAGAGATCCTGTCCCCGCAGAACTGACACTGTGAACATCTGTGTCTGTAGGGGCGTGGAGGCCAACAACTAACAAAAGAGGAAATTATAAAATATGTTAAGTGGTAAGTGATACGGGTCAAAATAAAGGTGGGTAAGGAGTTGGAGAACACGTGCTCCTGTAGGCCTTACTGAGAAGGTGACAAAGATTAGAAACTTTCAGGAGGTAAAAATAGAGCCATTTACATACCTGGATGAAACGTGTTCTTGAAAGAGGCTCAGCCAGTGCAAGGCCCTCACACAAAACGAGGCCAGGGGCTCAGGAGGAAGGAGATGGAGAGGTGGGGCAGTGAGGCAGGAAGAGAGAGAAGTAGGGCATGAGACACGAGTGACCTGGGGAGAAGGCAGGGTCTGAAATCCAGCTGCGAGATGATTACCATCACCCTGGGCTTGAGTGTGCACTTTCAGATAGCTATGCTACTTTGAACTAGTAACTTACTCAAGTCCCCAGGCCTCAACTGCCTCATCTCTAAAATGGAGTACTAATGCCTTCCTTATTAAGAGGATCTGTAAGAATCACTTAAGAATTATGGGAAATGTTTAGTGCATAATCAGCACTCAACAGGCAGTAACCCACGAGCAGACTACACACTCCCGAGGAATAGGGGCCAGGCCTTAATTATCTCTGTACTCATTCCTTCCCCTAGAACAAGACTTTGAAAAGTGAAGGTGCAAGATTTTGTCAGTTTCAACACATGCAGATACACCGCCTGTGCTCACACTTCCTTCCCTGCGGACACACGGCTTGAAGAGAAGCAGGCACCTGGGCTCTGCTACACTTCCGTGCGTCTCCTGATCGATAACCCCCTTACTCCTACGTATTCTGAAGGCGAGTGGTATTTGCCCTCTAGTCAGGAGCACAAGGCCACGCCCATTATCGCCCCACCCTTGGCCCCTGCTGGCATCTGGTCTGAGTCTGGCTTTGCCCTGGGTTTGGTGACTTTGTCCCATTACTCAACTGAGTCAAACCCAGGAAGACTCAGTGTCATTAAAGCCCCTGACTGCACACCATATTCAGTGGCTGCGCTGCAAAACTCAATGCCGCTAACCAAGTACATTAAATACGACTTTCAAAAAACCCTTCTTTTAAACAGAAGCATTTTGCTCCTGAAGGAACAGAGGAAGGCCTGTGGCTCATTTTAGAACGACTTTATGGCTGCACCATACAATGCTCTGGCCACTCACTCACTGTCCGGCTGCTGCATTTCAAAGTTCAGCTCCGCAGTCGGACCAGCCAGCTGTCAAAGCTCACCGGCTCTGGAGCGGGCACTGGCCCCAGAGCGGGCACCGGCCCCAGAGCAGGCCGTGCAAAGACGCAACCACTCTCAGCACAGAAAGCTCTCTGGATGATGTCGTCTCTCAGAAAACTGTGAGTGGAGAAGCCCGGGGTGGGCACGGCTGTGGGCTTGCCAGGACTTACATTCCTAATTCATAAGCTCTATTACTCATCTTGGACTCAAACTGCTGATCTGGTTTTGGAAAGCAGTTGTTTTTCACAAGTTATTTTTGAACGTTTTTATCAGTACCTGTTTGCAATCCATAACGAACACATTCATCTCAGGGAGGTGGTACTGGGCATACTGCATCTCAGACTTTCTTACCCCCTTCTCCTTGCTCCCTCTCCTCGATCCTAGACCCCTGGCCGTCTGCAGAGGTCTCCCTGCCTTTTTCCTGTCACTCACCTTGTATTTTGCTCTTGATTTACATTTTGTGTCTGTGATGTTTAAACTTCTGTATCTGATTCATTTCACTTATCAGCGTGGCCTGAAGGTGCACCCATTTTGGAATGTGGCCGTTTAAAGGAGGAAACACAGGAAGCCAGTTTTTAAGAACATTGACTGAAATATCCCCAAGTGTGGCTCGAGTGAAGAAAAGCTGTTGGCCTGGATCCTTTTCAAGATTCATCATGTTAAAAGCATCACTTGGTGTTACCACCTCGGTCACATTCTTGCCAGTAAAGTTAAACTGAATCTAAGCAAGGTTTTAGGAATTTACTGGACTGCTCACTTCGTTTTAAGAAGCAGGATTCGAGGAACAAGCGGAACGGCACCATAAGGTAGCAAAAAAACAAATCCACAAGGTAAAACATTCCATAGGACAAAGTACTTACTTTTCAGTAAGTCAAGAGCAGGGAATAAAAGAAAGTGATAGATAACAGAGATGGAACAACCAAATGTAGTTCAGATGCCAGTCTGAACAAAATAACCTTAAGTATGTTTGGGAGTCAACAGAAACGTAGTTATATGGGCTGAATAGAAAGTAGATAATCCTAACGAATTACTAATAATTCTGTTAACTGTGACAATGGTATTAGGATTACAGTTACTTAAGCAAATGATCACTTTGAGAGAAGCATAATGAAATATGTTGGGATAAAACCAAGACATAATACAGAAAATACCATCTGTCATCCCGTTTTACTGAATACAGAGCTGCCCCACAGTTTTTACTGGGGGGTCAGGTTATTTACTCTTGTATGGTTGAGGCAGAACGGCTGGTTGGAAATTTCTAGTTTGATGCAGCATTGATTTGCTTACTTGGTACCTTAGAGATGAGGCATGAACATTCCCAAACTGGATTAGGGCATGGAAGCCTTTCTTTCTTGCATTTTTAAAAAGTTACCAAGGTGGAGGTACTGTGTGCCAGGGGTTTACCAGGCAGTTTTCCAAACAGACTATGTAACGTGGCCTGAATGGAAGCAAGTCCTGCTAACCACAGAAGCCGACTGTACACAGGCCGGTTCCACACACTGAGGAGGCAGCCTGGCATTATCTATCAAAGTGATGGAGCACGTGTCCTTGGGACCTGAAGCTCCTCATATATATGTGCAGTGACATGTAATTACTGCAGCATCTTGTGTGATAAACAAAAAACTGAAACAACCTAAATCTCCAAATTATAGTAGAAACAATAGAATACTATTTAGCCATAAAAATAATTAGAAAGCCCTCTATATAACATTATATTTCACATCATATTATGTACATATATAACATATCAATATATGTAAATATGTAACAAATACATGTCGAGTATTATATGTTTAATAAAAGAGAGAATATTCTCCCCCCACTTTTTGCTTATAGACATATATAAACTCTGAAAAATACCCATGAAACTGCTAATGCTGATTGTCCTGGAAGTCAAAAAGGGGTGACTTTAATTGTATAGTTTTTTTGTTCTTTTTGAGTTTGGGACAATTTCAATACATTAGCTTAAAAAATAAAGACATAAAGTTTAAATTTAAACATGTTTGCAGGTGAGTGTGTCAGACTGCTTTTGTTTTTGCTAAATTATTCAAAGGAGAATCTGCATAAGCAGAGTCCAAGAGCAAGTTTTTCTCTTCATCCCGAAGGTCCTTAATGTGCAGCGCCCAGAGCTGAGAGATCTCACAGTCCTCCAGGGTTTCTCTCCCCCACGGCACTACAGGCCACGTTTCTATTAACATCATCTCTCATCCAGCCCCAGCCCAGCCCAGGCGCCAATGGAACTTTGGATGTTCTAAGTGCAAAACTATTGAGCACGACCACACTGAGAAGAAAGCCGGAAGGCTGGAGCGAGAGAGCCAGTCCTTCCTCAGCCGGGTTTAGCTGGCTGGCCTTAGAAAAAGAATATGATCAGTGAAGCGGCGCAGGAAGGAGCCATGAGTCACAGAACCCAAACTGGGTTGGATTTTGCATAAGAGAAACTTCGTCCAATTCACACACTCCTTGGGCATGATGTGGGTTTTTATTTATTGCTTGCAGCAGACGACCTTAATATAGATCTAATCGGATGTTCCTCTGAGCCTCCTCCGTGTACATTCATACATGGTCCTTCGTCCTCCAAATGGCACCTCCTCTGGGAAGCTTCTCTGATCCCCTCTCCGCTGTGTCCCTCTGTCACTTTCTACTCATCCTGCCCTCTCCTTAGCCCTCACCCCCACTGTGTGGTGAGGCTTTATCACTGGATAATTAATCAATCTGTCATCTGTCTTTTTTTTCTCTCCCCCACCACCTCCAGGAAGATGTGGGGGCTGGTCCATTTTCTGCAACTTTGTGCCCTCTGTACCTAGAACGGTGCTGGCACACACAAAAGGGCCCAACAAATATTCATTAAATGAAAAGCTACTCTATGAGCCTCCAAGATTATATAAGGCTCTTCGCATTCTTCCAGCTGAAGCCTGTGCAGAAAACAAATTTTCCCCGATGGAGAATTTCAGTTCGTGTCAACATATTGTTTCTGTTGACATCTTCCTGAAGCCTCATGGTAGGCTATTAACTAGCCTTGGGATTTCGGTTGCATACAAAAACCTCCCAAGTCTGTTATGGAAATTAACTGAATGACTCCCACACCGTTCAGGCCGGGGGGCGGCAGCTCCACCTCACCCAAGAGAAGGAAACCACAGTGAGGAAGATAAAGAGGAGACAAATTAAACAAAAGGCTACTTCTTTACTTCTTGACGGTTACAATTAGATGGAAAAGCCAGGGGTGTTCAAAAAGCTAAATCATTTTAGGCCAAATCTCTCCTCCTATGCCTCATTCTGGGGAGCTAATCAGTTGAACAACAAACAAGCTAATTCTCTCCTGTGTTATTTTTTTTTCCATAAACAGAGAAATGCCGGGAAGAGGACTTAAATTACACACACATACACGCACGCGCACAGAGGGAAAAAGTGAAGTAATTTTCTAATAGTGTTTAATGTGACTTGTAGTCAGAGGAAAAGAAAAAAGATGACATATAACAATTGAGGCAAATTTTTCTTTCATTTCCAATCTACTCTTTTTCAGAATCAGTAGTGAGAAGCACAGCCGGACACACAAGTTGGAGACTCGTGGATCACACAGGGGCAACCACTCTCCCCTGGGAGCCCCTGCAAAGTATCCAAATGGAGTGCAGGGGTGGGGTGCGATCATGGAATAAGACCCTTCCGTGACATTCTAGACAGCCAACCATGAAGGCCATTTCCAAGTTCTGACACTTGGGGCAGTTTTTACATTTTATTTTGTTCATTCCTCCCCTCAGTCATTTCCCATCTTCCAGCTCCAGGTCCGGTGCACGGTTCCCCAAAGCCTCTTCTTTTTCCTTCTTATTTTTACTCTCTGTGGGATTATTTTTGTATTTTTTCCCTTTTTTTTAACTGGAAATTTTAATAACTAGAGTCGAGGATGACTCCTTGGGTATTTTTAAGTTTGGCTTTGGAATGAATTCAGGAAGAACTTTCTGGAACTAGTCTGATCTCATTCCATGGTTTGGGAAAATGAAATCCATCTGGGAAAGCAGAATTTTGAGGGACACAAGGTAGCCAGTCTTGACTCACAGCACGTGCGAAGCTCCCTTCGGCAGGACATGTGGACAGCCCACGCTAAAGCCTCCAGGACCCTGAGCCTTACACTTCATTGACAAGAATGCTGGGGAAATATTAGCTGGGGCCATTCAGAAAACCATCTTGCACATGGCCAGAATTCTTACCCTTCTGCAAAGGGAGCCCACTGGGATACGCTGGGGCCTGAGAGGGGCTGCTGAGGCCCCGTGAGCTGCGTGCAGCCCAAGGGAAGGGTGTTCCCAAATAGAAACAAATAGAACCTGGGATGCCTACGGCTCCTTATCAGGAAACCTCAACACTTGCCTCTTGGGGGTCAGCTCAGATAACATAGTATCAGATAAAAGAATTTAAAACCAGAACCAGGAACTCTCTCAAGTTCTTCAGACAACATCTTAACTGTTAATGTAGTTTAATTCAAATCACCTAGAGCAAATGACAAATTTCCCTAAGCCTTAGGTTTTTTCACTGCTGAATCGAGGATGGATATGGTTCTGAATCCGAAGGATCAAGCAAGTTAACCCATGCAGACACTGGTGCTGTGCCTGGCACACAAATACAGCTCAGAAATGGGACCTATTACTATCCTTCACCCACTGCGTTTTACCTTTTATGTGTAGAAGAAAGATTAATGGGCATGCATAAAGTTACAAATTTCAAATGTAATGTTCCCTTATTACTTATTTTACCATCTAAAAAAGCTCGAAATTTCCCACTCTGCCCTTGATGTAAGGACAATATTCTGTATATAACAGTCAGCTCAGAGGAACCCAAACACAAGAAAGGCTGGAGAAAGATGCATATTGCTTTTAGAAGGCGGACACTGCGACATGTGTCCTGTGGATTCCCACAGGGTGAAAATACTTTTCAGCTGAACTCAGCAGAGACACCAAACCAAAAAAAAAAAAAATTATTGCATGTAACTATGTCTGGAAAGGAAGTAAAACAGGGAAATAACCAGAGTAGTGGGGGAGTGATAGACATAATTTGTTTCACGAGCCTGAGAGCCACCTGTGGATAAAATTAGAGGCCAGGACACTTTAAGTGTGAAATTCCTTCAATTTCTCTAAAAAATCTTATCAAGGGAACTTGGGAATAAAGAAGGCAGAAGGAGGGCAGTAAAGGTATTAGCATACCACGAAGCTTGCACATCATCACTAAAATCTTACCTTTGGAGGGAGGGCTGTCTTCCTTGGAAAAAGCGCACCTTAAAAGGCACTTGAAGACTGAGCCAATATCTCAGCTCAAGTTCAAAATGGTATTTCCACATAATAGAACATGATACAGCTATTTAAAAACACTGTTTACAAAGGGTTTGCAGCAGCATTTTAATAGAACCCTCTTGCCTCATTAACTGAAGAAAAGACGGGTGCAAAATTGGATGGAGTCTGACCTCAAGTATGCAAAAAAAGAATCCAAAATGCTGACAGCGGCTGCCTCTACATGACGCAATTAAGGATAATTTTTCCTTTGCCTTCTTCTCATCCCCCGCTACTCTGTAACTCTCTACGTGAGCACACAGCACTTTCACTAGCAGGGAAAATTATTTAAATAATGTGAAGTTTAAAATGGCACCAAATTATATTAAAAATCCATGAGGTTTGCAGAGATTTAAGAAGTCGGATTTTTATTGGTGGTGGTAAAAAATAACAGCTGCTGGATCCCAGGCACTGCTTCCTGCCTCTCATCCAGGGAGGCACATACTACGGTGCCTGGCGTGTGTCAAAATGCTGAGGACCCTTGATCACTGGGAACCTGATGAGTCAGGCTGGGGAGATCCAACTCTCTTTCTTCTCCTCCACCCACTGTCTGCACTGGGCTGGGTTTTGTTTTTTGCCTCTCATTAGTACCTCTGCGCTGCAGCTTAGAAGCCAAGCTTGTGTCTATCAATGTTCATCTTTTCTAACAGTTCTGGTGACAAGTCTGGCAAGGGAAAAGCATGAAGCTTTTGAATAAAGGGATTTGGGGATTATCTGTAGCTTCCAAGTCAACTGCACAATCCCAAGTACTCAGGTCTCCAGGTAGTTTCAGGGGCTGCATCCAAGAATCTGCACACAGGACACAGGAGCCAGTCTCGGGAATGACTGCGCTGCCCTGGGGAAATGGGGCTCAAGTCAGCCGATGTGCCCGTCACAGCCTCGTCCAGGTGGAGGGGACTGTCCCAGGGAAGCTGGGGTGGGGCGCTCAACTCCAAAAGTTACGGCACCAATGAGGGTCTGCTCCCTTAGCCACCTGGCCTGACTCTCCCAAGTCTCTAGGAACCTGGACGCCCCCTTGCAGCATGGAGGACCCCATCCACATGCCTCCCCTTTACTCCCTCGGCCGCTGAGGGGTGGAGCAGGGGCCTGGGAAGAAGCTCAGAGTCTGTGGCACATGGTGGTTATTCATGCAGTCTGAAGCTGCCGGAATTTGAGTCCCTGTTCCTCCCCAGTGTGACCCTGACCTTGGGCCAGTCTCCCAGTATTTCCAGGTCTTGACTCCCTCTTCGGTAAAACGGCTCATGGAGAGTACCGAACGAGTCCGTGTGGAGTGCCTGCCACAGGGGGGTGGAGTATATATCAGCAGCTAGAAAGCAAACAAGAAGCCAACGTGCCCTTCTTATTTGAAGCCTAAAGGCGAGGCCACTCACTGGCTGCAGAGGGTGGCCCACGCAGACCCAGGGCTCAGTGAGAGGTCACCCAGCCTCCTGTGTGGCACCAGGTGGCTGCAGCCCACCCTGCTCCCCAGCCCCAACACAACTGCAACTCGGCCAGCTGCATGGGGATGGCCGGGGTGAGCCCACAGGACGGGCGAGACCAGGCTGTCCCACGGGGCACTATTTATAGCCAGTGTTCTTTTCACCTCCAGTTCACCATGTAACAGTTTGGTTGGCTCAGCTTGGGGGAAACAGTGTTCTTGTCAAAACACACATCAGAAATATCCCAAATCTGAAGAGATAATTGGTGGGGAGGCCCAGGAAGGATTGATGGAAACTTCTGCCAGGCTAACGGGTTCAATCAGCCTGACCAGCTCCGTGTGGTTACAGACGTCACCGGGAGATGCCTGGAGCGAGACTGATGAGTATTTACCTTTTCCCGGGAAACAAAGCCAGCAGACAGGAAAGATGATCAATGTATATTTTAAAAGAATGTGTATACAAACAAACTCCCTCCCATATGTTACTGGGTTTCCTCCAAAGGAAACAGATTAAATCGATGCCTACCAGGCACTCGGCACACTATCAGACTGTGGTAACCCAGGGCCCCTTCTCAGGAAGGCTACGTCAAGTTGGAAGGCCAGAGGAATGTGAGCGGGAAGGAGAACTATCAAAGCAAGCGGGAGCCAGAAAGATGAGGCAGATGAGGGGTCTTTCGGGAGACACAGGAGAGCGGGGCACGGGTGGGTCTGGGCTGAGCCAAAGCGCACACACGGCGCATGGACTCGGTGGAGCAGGGGAAAGGAAGCAGGTGGGCCAGGCTGGAGGAGCAGGAGCAGGAGTGCGGCACCTGTGCCACACAAGGCACATCTGCAGAGCAGCAAGTCAATGCACTTGGCTGGGGGAGGGGCAGTATGTGCGCAGAAGCCAGAGCTAGAGATGGTAAGAAGAGGACGGGGTCCCCCTGCGACCGTCTGGTACAATTTCATTTTAGGGATGAGGCAACCAGACGCTTAGAGAGATCAAGTAATTCAGCTGAAGCCACAGAGGTAGCTCTCCACTGGAAAGATAGATCTGTCACTATCCAATTAGGAATCTGAGCTGAGGGTCAAGCGACTGGCTGTGGACAGAGAGGTCAAGGGACATCCTCTGTTCCGGGTGACACACAGTGCGGTTCCCAGCCAGGAATGTGCCTTCAACCAGAGGCCACACGAGTGACCGATAAGTGCTCACTGAGGACACGGGTGAAACCAGCTCCTCTGAACCCTGAATTTCTGCCCCCGCACTGCCCCTCCCGAGTGAACGCAAATCTCAGCCTGACCCAGGTATATCCATACAGTGGGGAAAATAGTCCTCTGAGATGAAAGTCAAGGGGAGTCTCAAAGCATTTTAGATCTCTAACCTCTCCGCGGTGCTTGTGGGTACAAAGGGCAGAAAACAAACCCCCTCTGTGGGCGGTAAGTGGGCTGTAGGGAAGGAACCCCTGTTTTTTCTTCTTTTCAAGGCCTATAATCTCTCATCACTTTGAAGTTGTGAGAAATCAGGTGCTTTGTACATTTCCAGGGTAAAGGACAGAGAACCAAAAGGTTAAATGTCTCAGGAAGGTGAGTCGGGAATGGAGCGGGGGCTGGACCCCCACATAGCCCACCCAGCAGCACAGCAGTAAGGAATGGAATGTATCTTGGCACATTTCCGGGGAGCATGGTGGATGGAGATTTGAGACATGCTGGGGTGCAGGCAGAAGTGGGGAGGCTGTGAGGTACAGATTTCCAGAATTTCTTCCACAGATCTTTCTGGGGATTTCACAAAACAATTGGTACATGTGGTCTTGCGTATCACTTAAGAGCATTAAGAAAAATTTTAAAAGCACAAAATGAATCACGGTTAAAATAAGACATTTGAAGAAGGCACAGAAAACCAACCTTAAGTAACTGGCCATCTCCAGTCCCCAAGAACAAAACAGTCCTGTTCAATACCACGGTGCCATAAACGGATGTCAGGTCGGAATGGATCAGGGTAGATGATGCGATGGGCTGTACTCTTTCGTGTTGGTCCCCTTCTTTCTGAACATGCACACAAACGCACAAATACAAAAAGAGATCATTTTTAACAGCGATACGTCTCATCACACTGATAAAATGTCACTCACGCCCTTTTAGAAAGGGTCCCGTTTGTGGACCCAAATACATTTTTCCTAGATAAGACCCCCAGGAGCCACTTTCAAGGCCTTTATCTGTCAAACGGCTGTGCTTGCCCAACCCACGGAAAGTGATTTGTTTACTATGTATTAACGCGTATCGACTGCCAGCAGCCAGCTCGCCGTCCACTTAACACTCCCAGCTGACACAGGAAGCCCAGGCTGCTGCACTGGCAAGAGAGCCCACTGTGGGGCGGGGAGGAGCTGATCTTACACTGGGCTGTTGGCAGGATCCTGCCACAGTTCGTCTGAGCTCCGCCTTGGTTTCCGTGACGTGAAACACAAACACTTCCCAAATGGGACTAGGACGGTCCTACCGGCTGGGATGACGGAGAGGAGGGATGTGGGAACGATGCGAAGAGCCCCCAGCGAAGGCCACAGACAGGACGACTAGTTCAGGGGGCAAAGAGACGGCCGTGGACCGTGGTGGGACAGAACCACGGAGCAAAAGAGGAAACAAACACAAGGACAAGGACTGGAGCCGATGCCTTCAAAGAGGAAATGAAAGAGCCTCACTCCCAGCTGGAGAGCATTTCAGCGTCTAAGGCTGTGAGCACAGGGAATCACATGCTTGCTCCCAATCACTCCACATGCCCCGCATTAGACCCACAGCAGAGGGAGTGTCTACCAAGATGTCTTTTCCCCTTTTGTTGAACAGGAATGAAGCACCTCATGCTGCTTCCTGCCTTCAACCGAAGAACACAGAGTTTGCTACACAAATCTCTGAAAGATAGGGTGCCAGAAAGAGCCGTTACCGTCCACAGCTACTGAACACATTGTGATAGCATACTTTATCTGCCAGGGCCAGCTCCCCAGCTGCAGGGGGTTTGGAAAGGAACCTCTCAGCTTCAGCCAATGGGTGAGCAGCCAACTCAGGGAGCGTCATAGCAACTTCTGGAAGGGCCTTGCCGAGGATGGGGGGGGCACAAAGACTTATTAACTTCATTATATGTTGGCTGACAGTGTTTATGTCTTTCAATTTATGTCTTATTAAATATTCATTATTTTAAAACCCACCAAGTTTCATTAACATCCAAACTGAATGGATCCATGGACTAAATTGATTTCTGAAGCCTTTAAAGTGTCGTCGATATTTCTTTGTTTACATTACTCTGTGCGGGAAAAGATAAACTGGCAAGGAGGAGTCCTCTAAGGCTCTGATTACTTTTCAGGGAAAAGATGTCATAACCTGAGAGACTGTGACTCATCTACATAAAATATTCTATAGCAAACTTAGTTTCAGAAGATTTTTGGAAAGCCCATTAGGGAATGGTGGGGTTTTTTTCCCTGTTAAAAGATGGTACTTTTTAGTCAGTAAGATGAGGAGCATCCTATTAAAATTGAAGTTGGGGGAAAAATATCTCTGTGGGTCTAAGGATTGGAACAATAGATCACTGTTTACATAAGGAAGCCTCATAACTATGAGCAGTAGAAGAAAAATCAAATAACCTTTAAATTTAAAAAAAAACACAGATCATGTATCTTGCTTTAAAATAAAACTAGAATTGTTCAAATGTTAGACTGGCTGACCATGTCTATTTTTCTTTATTAAATATTTGAGCCTCACAGAGAGGCTCACTCAGGGCACTGGCCACAATCTCTGTCTGGGCTTTGAGAATGTCCTAACATCACTATCTTTGGCTGGGAGACTCCAGGCTGTGTCATCTTGTGACATGAAAAGACTAAAGGCTGTGGACCGTGGACTAGGCACAGTATATTCCTAGGTCTGGTACACAGTTGGTGCTTACTAATCACACTTATCCAGTGTGCCATGTGCCCTTTGCTGGGTGGCATGAGAACACCTCTTTGAGGAAGGCTGGCTTCCAAGACACAGAGGCAGCTTAGACGCTGAAAGGGGATAAGAAGAAAATTGGTTCCAATTTACCATGTCACCCAGTCTTGTGTCTTTTCCTGACTTCTGACTGCTCCTTACCAAGTGGAGTTTTCCAAATTAAGTCCTAGATCAATAGGATAGGTAAGTGGTACAGCCATTGAATCAATGTTCCTAAACTTGAGAGACTGATGGCCTAGAACAAACCAGCTGGGACTCCTTTACGTTCGAGCTTGGTGCTTATTCATTGAGCCGACTATTTGATCTGTCTAACCCAGTGAGGAGAAGCCTTCTCAACTGCTGATTGGCAGGGGAGCTGTGGGGAAGACATAAGAACTGATAATGGTAATAAGCATAAGGATACCAGCTAGGAGGTATCACTATGCGTTACATGGAATGTGTTTTATCATTTATTCATAGAGGCCACAGAGGGGAGAAAGGTAGACCGCCTAGACTTGACACCTGGTTCCGTCCATTCTAGCCAAATAATTCTGTGCACAACAGCAAACCTCTCTGTGACTCTATACCATGGAAGTGATGATAGCAGCATTTCTTTCATGTCTCTTTTATGAACTGAATGAGTACTCAAACCCCTCGGTACAGCATGGGAGAGTAACTCAATCCAATATGCTTGTCATTGTTACCATACTGAAAAACACAAATGGTTGCTGCCACACCCATGGCAGCAACCTATTCTGTTTGCAAAAAGAACCCTAATTTTGCTCAGATAGCAATGAATTTAAGCCTGAGAAAAACCAGCACTGGCCTATGCCAAAGGGCAACTCCATTTCCCACTGTCAGACATGGTACTTGTCTTCCAACACCACAGAGCTAAGAATAGCTTAAGGCCATGTGTTCTAGTTGTGATCATTAAGATATAAAATGGGGCCGGAGATTTAGCTCAGTGGTTCCGGTGCCTGCCTCGCAAGCGCAAAGTCCTGAGTTCGATCCCCGGTAACCACATACAATGCTGGGCGTGGAGACTCACGCCCACCAGCAATCAATACCACATACCTCAGTACCGGGTGTGGTGGCTCATGCCTGTCATCCCAGCACTTGGGAGGCAGAGACAGGAGGATTGCTGAGTTCGCAGCGGCTTGCCTGGGCTACATAGTGAGCACAGGGCCAGCCTGAACTACAAAGCGAGACCCTGTCTCAAAAAAAAAAAAAAAAAAAAGATATAAAATGTCCACTGGAGCATTATGAGGAATAACGCCCACCCCCAGTGAGAGAAGGCTTTTCAAGAAAACATCATTTACCCTATTCCCTCACTTCCTGTTTTGGAATACAGTTGTGTGAAGGCATTATGGTTAGACTGCTGGCAGCCATTTTGCATCTATGAAATTCAAGATGGTGGGTGAAAACACGATAAGATGGTACAGGGGAATGATAAGAGACCCTAAATTCTTGAGGGCACACTGAACCACTGCTTTCCAACCTTTACATTTTTTTGCTAAGCTATCAATAGATGTCACTGGTTAAGCCCCACTGTTGGTGGGGTTCTCTGTTACTTGGAACCAAAAGTGAGACTGTGTAAGAAATAAGAATCATGACTTGTTGCACTAGACCAGGCTGGAGGACCTGAGCCATAGTCAGCGTTTTGTAGCCAATTATGAGCGAGCCTGAAAGAGAATAAGAAAGAGGAGGCTTGGACCTCATGAAAACTCTAGGGGCTGCTCTGGCTGAATGGAAATGGATTCTTTTGTGCTGGAAACACACAGAAATGGACAGATCCCTGTGAGCAGAAAAAGGAGCTTTCTGAATGGCTCTCTTATGCTCATTTCAGCAAATGAAAACAAAAGAAAGACAGGCTCCCAAGAAACCTCCTCACAAAAGTGAAGTTAATACCTAGGGAGCCACGCGGAAAAGGGGAGAAATAGTGCAGTCGGCCCCCTGCGTCCAGAAATTATTCTTATTCTTTATTTTTTTCCGGCCTATTTTCTATCTTGCCCTTCTCTCCCCTTAGGGCATAATCGCTAATGTTGCTCTCAGCCTATTCTGTCTAGTTTATTATGTGTAATTTATTTCTGAATCCCAGCCTCTGCTTGTTCGTCTGTGTGTAACAAGGTTAATGCCTTGTAATGATGCTTTTGCCAGTTCTGCCTTTCATGACAAAATCCAATCTTGATTTAGCTCTAAACCTTGTCTCCCCTTTGGGCTTCCTTGGTTCCCTCAGAGTTGTCATTCTGCCTCTGCTTCCTGCCATGTCTCACCATCACGGCACGCCTGTGCTTCGCGGGCTGGAGGAAACTTTTCTCAGTCACAGGAGAAGGCGCTCTTGTCTGCAAAGACGTTTAGGTGGAAGCGCTAAAGCCTTGGGCCGACAAGCAAGGGGTGTGTGCTCGTGGGCACAGCAGTGCACCCCGCTCCCGTGCGTACCAGGAGCACACGCGTACTTTGTCCTGAGGTCACAGCTGACCTTCTTGCACCTGCCTCATGCTACTTTTCATTGTCCCCCGCACAACTCCAGGCATGGTCTCTGCCAGCAGCCCTGCCTGACCACGTGGCACATGGAAGGCTCCAGGAGACTCAGGCTGGGCACCACCCAGAGAACATACGACACAAGCAGGACCTCGCAGTGTCGTGAACCCGGTGAGAGTCAAACCACACAGTGCCCAAAGCACTCCTCTATGTTGGGATCCTGGAGTTTGTTTTTCTGTTGTTGTTCTTGTTATTGCTGCTGCTGTTGTTTCTGCAGTACTGAGGACTGAACCTAAGGTTTTCACACACAGCTAGATCCCTAACCCTTTATATTTTTATGTTTTTATATTTTATTTTCTCTCAAAGTTACAAAAATGTATGGGCAAGCATCAAATCTGGGATCCTCCTGCCTCAGCCTCCCAGAGTGCTAGAATAACTGGCATGGACGCTGCACCTGGTTATATATGTTGGGTTTTCCTTACAAGACAAGGGCTAATTCCAACTGGATGCTACTGGTTTCTTACTCACTGATAAAACGCCTGTTTGGAGCAAGTCATCTTGTGTTCTGTCCCATGGAAGGCATCCTTTTGAAGCATTTTCTCCACTGCTGGGTCTCACCGCTCACCCAGGAAAGCTCAGAAGAGCCCTGCCCAGCCTCTGGCCCTGTTCCGCCCCTTCGGGCTCCTGGATGGGCACACGTCCCCAGACGAACTTCAGTGACTGCAGCTGTGACGCTGACACGGCCACGCCCGCGCCCTGCCCGCTAGCATCGCTGGAGGTGTGCTCGGACGCGCGAGGAGAGCGTGTGGGACAGTGAGGGCATCCCCTCCCGCAGCCCGGGGGGCGGGAAGAAGGGTCCCTGTCAGCGCGGATGCGGCTTTACAGCTGTTCAGGCTCGGCAGCCTTCGGCTCCGCTGGAGTCACAGCACCCGCGGACTCGGACAAGGTTTGTGGCCCCCCTGGGCCTCTGAGGGCTGAGCTTACAAGGGAGATTCCACGCGCGCAGGAGGACGGGTGACGGGAAGGGGAGGGACACAGCTGACCAGGCAGCTCCGACCAGGCAGCCCGGGCGCGCGGCTCCGACACAGGAAACAGGCCGAACGCGGTACCTCGCCCCCCCCCGTGGCTCCCCGCCTCCTCGCTCCCCCATGACGTGCTCCACGCCCAGCCCTAGGGCGCTCTGCTCTCTCCCCTCCCTTCCTGCCTGACGCCCCTTCGCACGGGAACCGCGGTCCCCTCTCGGTCTCCTTGAGCCGTGGGAAGACAGCTCAGCTGGCCGTGGTGGTGCCGCCGTGATGCCAGCCCCTGGGAGGCTGCCCCCGAGAATCACAGCACAAGTGCCAGCAGTCTGGGAAATTGACTTGACAGATGCTTATCAAAATATTTTTTTTTAAACTGCAGGGAGGGGGCGCTGGGGATGTCGCACAGGGCGAGGCGTCCGTTCAGTCCCCAGTAGCAAAACCCAACCAAGTAACACAAAGACAACTCGGCTGTGATAACTCCCCCAAAAGTCACAAACAGCAGACGGCATGAAAAACCACACCGTTAGCCTAGATCCTTAGAACGGAGACTCAGTCCGCCAGTGTTATCCTCAAAGGAGCTACTGATGTCCCGGATGGCATCGCGTTCATATGGGGTAATCAGGGAAGCACTCTCCACCCCAGACACCCACAACATTCCAGCGGAGCCCCCAAGCATCTGACTACCCCAGAGTCCGCTCCACACACGCCCACCCCCACTTGCTCGTCCCCCTGAGAAACACGGACCCACAACACAGGTTCCGAGTGCTGAGAAATGCTCGCACCGACTTTCTCCTCTCAGCACTCTTCCTCTCTAGACTTCCTCCTCCTCCGCTTCCTCCTCCGCAGCAGGCAGCACCGCTCGGGACCCCTCTGGCCCCACCCTCCCCTCCAGTCCGTGGAACCGCTCAGCTGACTTTCTCACCCTCTCAAGTTCTCCGTTCTACCCAGCCCAGTCTGCCATGACCTCCTGATCCCTCTCCTGATCCACCGCAAGAGACTCCTGGTCTCTCTCTTCTAGCCACCATCTCTTTTTCATCCAGGAGTCAGGGTGATCTTTTAAAATATAAAACAAGTTGTGTTACTCCCTTCCCTAAAATTATTCAATTCCCTCCCATCATGCCTAACATTAAATCTATATGCCTTTCCAGGCACTACCTGAGCTTTTCTATTCCTTCACTCTGCCTCAGTTTCTATGGCATCTCTGTAACATATTACAACTTTCTGTCACAGGGCCTTCGCACATGCTACCTCTTCTAGCCTCCTCGCCTTCATTCTCTCATAGGTTCTTTTTCATCTTTCAAGTTAATTCCCATCTACTCAGTACACACAGCCTAGTTCTCCCCCTCCTCACTTTTCTGATGGTTCTGAGCCATACCACTTCATTTATTTCCTTCAAAATACTTATAATTACTGCTTTTTAAAATGTTATTTATTGGCTGTCTCCCAGTAGTCTCTAAGCTCTACAATCATTTATCTTACACTACACTTTCAATGCAGCATCCACCTCAGCATCTGGCACGTGGTACGTTGTCAATAAATGTTTATTGAATGAATAAATAAACACATGGATCAATGTTTGAAACTTTCCATCAATTTCTCATCAGACAATGATGGTACATTGCTAAGTAGGCCTAATGATTACAGAGTCCTTTAACTGAACCTAAATTTGACTCCTATAAACACTGGACATTGCTTCGGCACTGGAGAACAGCAGTAAGCGATGCCACACTCCCTCGGCCATGTATCTTGGCCTTCACCAAACTCACAGGCACAGCTCATTCACGGTGTGTGAGAGGAAGTTCCTAACTCTCCCCTTCTCTGTCCACAGACAGGCTACAGATTCTGTGCATGGAAACTGTTTGTGGGAAGCACAGTACTTGACCTGTAGACAAGCAATGGACAACTGAACTGTTCTTTCTCATGTAATATACTTTTATGAGTATGATCCACCATTGCTTTAACTTTTTAAAAATAAAAATTGTTGGTTCTAGCTTGAAATGGTAGAAAGAACAAGGTATTCAGAGTAAAATGTACAGGTGTTTAAGTTCAAACTCTACTGTGTTTTAACTGTCCCCAGTCATGTATCTTCTCATTTAGTCCATCCACTCATCCATCCACTCATCCATCCATTCATCCCCCCATCTGCTCATCCGTCCACCCATCCACCCATTTATCCATCCATCCATCAACCTTCCATCCATCCATCCATCCATCCATCCATCCATCCATCCATCCATCCACCCATCCATCCATCCAACCTTCTATCCATCCATCCACCCATCCATCCAACCTTCCATCCATCCATCCACCCATCCATCCATCCATCTATCCATGTATCCATCCATCCATCCATCCATCCATCCATCCATCCATCCATCCATCCATCCATCCACCCATCTTTTACGGAGCACTTGCTGTTGGCCAGCTGCTTGATCTACAAAATACAGATGGGAATGAACCCTCTATTGTCAAAATAAGCCAATCAAATGAGTCTTGAAACAAAATGAAACACTTTACATTTCAAGTCATGGTTTCTGAAACACTTGGTAACAGAAAGGAATGATTAGAGCAGGGGCTCCATTCATAGTCACAGTGAAGGGAGAGAATTCTGCAGGAGAAAAGCATCAGTATTTTAAATCTCTAACTGAAACAGCCTTTCCTTTATTTTTGGATTCAGGCCATTGTAGTATTAACTGAACCTGTGACTTTGTCTCTAGAAGAAATCAGATATTTTCATATCATTTTATAGTTGTGTAGATAACTCAAAATATCATTTACGCTCATCTCTACTTTGAAATTATGGTAGCTGCTGCTGCTAGATCTTGCTGTTGAATGTGTTATGATATATTACCATATCTCAAAGTAAAAAAATTTATGTATCTGTATATCTATATAATTGGTGTATTTTGCAATCTATGTTTTTTACATTATGCATCAAAAATAATCTGAGAAGGAATCTTCAAGCTGCATCAGCAGTGCCCGGCAGCAGGCTCTGTGGGGTTAGGGACAGAAATACTGTTAAGCACAGGAGTCAGGCGCTAAATGACAACCACAGCTGCAAGCTGCTCTAGGCGACACCCTCCTCTTGCCCCGGAGCAGAAGGGTCAGCACTTGGAATCCAATTTTTAAAAGGGGTCACCGATGAGAAAGGAGCCTCAGGAGGAGGCCAATGAGCAATGATCAGGAACAGCTGGTGTGTTAGATAACATGTTTCTTCAACCAGGTCGGGGAGAGAGTGGGGGCCAGGCGCAAGCGGCCACAGGAGACCGCCCACCCTCTCGCCTGCCTGGCTTTGACTCTTCCAACAAGCACAGCTCCTGCGTCGACACCTCCTGGAAGCTCTCATCTCACTGTGGTCTGATCACTGGCTTCTCCATTGGCTGAAGAGCGTCTTCTTCCCAGTTCGGCAGTCCCATACTGAAGCCCACTCGCTGCATGTTAGATGGCTTTATAGGTGGCTTGGAGATACAGGCCAGCCAACCTGGCCACCCTTTAGCTATGGTCACAATGTGTCTCCCAGAGGTCCACATGCTGGAAGCTTAAGCCACAAATTCATACGTCAATGGTACTTGCAGGTGGGATGGTCTGGGAGGTCATATGGATGGGGCCCCCACTGTGACATTAGTTACTTTTAGGAAGAGAAAGAGGTCTGAGCCAGTGTGCTTGCACGATCTCACCATGTTATGCCTTCCATCTTATTCTGACGGAGCAAGAAGTCCCTCGTGAGGTGCCACACAGATGCCAGGGCCATGCTCTTGCACTTCCCAGCCTCTGGAACAATAAACCAAACAAACTCCTATTCCTCATAAGTTACCTGGTTTCGGAGATTTTGTCATAGCAACGGAAAACAGACTAAATACCAATCAAGACACAAACAGCCTCCAAAAACCAGTGTGGGTCCAACACAGAGCCTGATATACTCTAAGCTTTGGAGAGGGGAATCCTGATCCCCGACTTCACTGTCAACAGCCTACATGTGGTCTTTCTGAATGTCTCTAAGGCACTTAACAATCAACAACTATCAACTCATCTTCCACTGGGTCACCAGTCACCTCTGTACTATATTTTAAAAAGCTCGCTTGCTGGAAGTGATAGCTCACGCCTCTCATCCCAGCACTCGGGAGGCAGAGGCAGGAGGATTATCGAGAGTTTGAGTCTCACATGGGCTCCATTGTGAGTTTAGGGCCAGCCTGAACTATGAAGCGAGACTTTGTCTTAAAAAAAAAAAACTCACAGGCCGGAGGGTTAGCTCAGTGGTTCCAGCGCCTGCCTTGCAAGCGCAAGGACCTGAGTTCGATCCCCGGTAACCACATATAATGCTGGGCATGGAGACATGCCCACCAACAATCAACACCGCATACCAGAATGCCAGACGTGGTGGCTCACGCCTGTAATCCCAGCACTCGGGAGGCAGAGACAGGAGGATTACTGACTTCCCATTTGCTTGCCTGGGCACCATAGTGAGCTCAGGGCCAGCCTGAACTACAAAGTGAGACCCTATCTCCAAAAAGCAAAAAAAAAAAAAAAAAAAAAAAACTCATTCGCTCATCCCACCCCTCCTTCACCCCCACACAAGCTCAGCTGGTCTTCAGTGTGCCTGTCTGCTGAATTCAATAGTAAACTCTCTTGCTTCCGTGGTGGGCAGTTCCCCTCCATTCATGGGGCAGCCATTTTTAGGGATTCAGATCCAATCATCTCCCTTCCCTTCAAAGGCAGCCCTTACGCCTCAGGGATAGAATGGAGCCTCCTTCTCACAATCCGGGGTCCGCAGGATCCAGCTGGGCTTCCTTCTCCAGCCTCCTCCCTAGTACTCTCCCCTTACCACCCCCCTGTCCCCACCCACCCTCTCCTGTGCTTCCAACTGACCAGGTCAACCTCCATGACTACCTGTGCCCACCCCAGGATGCCAGGGTGCCAGGGTGCCAGGTCTGGCTCCAGATCTCCACCGGTGAACCTCGCCTCTCCTTTCTCATCTCCCTGAGTGCACGCTATGCCTTAAGACCACCTTCTTCAACACCCCACCTGAAAGAGCTGTCACAGCCCCTGCTCCATGATGTGTCTCTGTTTTCTCATCTGTAAAAGCAGTAATAATAATATCTTTAACTTGTAATGCTATGTTGAGAACTAAATGAGTTGCTATTTTTAAAAAACGCTTAGGATAATGGGTTCTATACATTCCCTTTAAATTTTAGCTATCATTTGAATAAGAAAAATAGCTATTTGCTAAATGTTTGTTGTCTGCCTTATTTAAATATTTCCACACACTGCTGGGCACATAATAGCCACTCAAGAAATTGTGTTTGAAGCCATGATGGTCCTTGAGCTCAGCCCCCAGCCTTGACTTGCTCACTCGACCCTCTGAGTGCTTTCTCTAGAATGCACTCAGTTTGCACCTGCTCTGGACCCTGCTGTTGGGGACACCTGCCACAGCCATGGTTTTCACACCCTACTCTGCGCAAGCTACTTCGCCATGACTCAGGGACAAGCTCAGGAGGAAGCCGGGCAGGGTGCAGGGCCTGAGAACCTCACACTTCACCTCATGCTGTGTCCCAGCACCGGCCACAGTTTTACCCTGAGCAGCAGGTTAACAGTAAGTTGCTATTCCACTGCTAAGCATTTATTTTAAAGGTGAGGTTTGGAAAGTCTGGAAGTGACTGACGTCACAAAGAAACACATCCACCTTTGCCATCTGGCCCCACGCACTGCTTTCTGGAGAGCCCCAGCCAGCGCAAGTGGCTTAGGCTCACAAGCTTATGTCATGTCCTGCTTGTGCACAAGCTGTGCCTGCTCTCGGAAATGCCCTCGCTGCCTTCTCTGCTCAGCCTCAAGACACAACTCAAGCGTCGCCACTCCGGGCCTCCCAGGTCCTCCCAGGCCAAAAGGTGGCATCCTTTCTGGATACTTCCATGGCATCTGTCCCTTAAATGTCTCCTGCTATGAGCATCAAACCATGGGGTTCATTTTCCTTTCACTCTTCTCACGATAACCTCCTCCTGTGGGCCATATCTGGCTTGTTGCCTGTTTTGTGAATGGCCCGTGAACAAAGAATGGCATTTTTTAACAGCTGGGAACAAATTTTAAAAACAATGCCTGCATCAAGTGAAAGTCATAAGGAATTCGGATGTCAGTGTCCATAAAGTTTTACTGGAACAACCTGCAGGCTCACGTATGTGCTGTCCACAGCTCTGTTCTCAGGACTGAGGCAGAGGTCACTAATTGTGACTTGCTGTGACAGAGGTTGAACCTGGTTTGCAAAGACTAAAACACTGATGCTTCATCCTTCACAGAAAAGTTTTCTGGCCCCTAAATCACAGCGGTGGCCAAGGTGTTAGGACAGAAGCAGGGTTAAAGTCCCCTATAATTCTCCTAGGAAAACATGGAAATAATCAAACTGATATGAAAATCAACTATAGGAACTGTGAATGTAGCACACAGTTTTGCTTACTTTCATAACCAAATAAAATTAGTATTTTATCAAGTTAGAAAATAAAAACCAGTCGGGCATGGTAGTTCATGCTTATAATCCCAGCACTCGGGAGGCAGAGGCAGGAGGATTGCTGTGAGTTCCAGGCTAGTCTGAGCTACATAGTGAGTTCATGGGCAGAATGAACTACGAAGTGAGACCCTATCTCAGAGAGAAAGAAAATTAAAATCAAGAATAACTCTGAGGACATTTAGTAAAAATTCCAACCAACCTACCCTTACAGTATTCCTGCTCCAGTGAACAGGCTAGACTCAGTGCCTAAAAATTGCCCCCAAGGTCAGGTTGAGCTCAGTCATCATCCGCCTGTAAACATGTTTGAGGAAGTAGTGGTCACTGAGAAACTGTAAGGGTGGCAGAGATGACGCCACACTATAGCAACCAAGATGCTAGCCATGGTGTAGCTCGTCTGTCATTCCCTTCTAAAGGAACCCACTCACTGTGCCTGCTGGGCCATCACGTCTGAGCTTCTCCCTTCTGACTAGAACAGTACCTGCCCCATGGGCCACAAACCCGGACGTTGGCCAAAGGATCAAAATCTGGTGTGATAGAATTGGATCCAATTCTGTCTCTTTCCTGGTAGTCTGAACTAAATAATACAGAAAGCTGTTGCCAGATAGTAGTAGCCAAGGCTGTTAGGATAAAGATTGGCGTCCAAGGCGGGTTGAGGCATATTCAGGGGGGTGGGATTGAGGGGCAGATGTTTGAGCAGAAGTCCCTTGGGAGCAGGATGGAGCAGACAGCTGTGCAAAGTCATAGAAACAGTGAAACTTTAGAAGAAAAATCAACCATTTCCTGAGGTTGAGCTCATCTGATCTGCCCTGAGTTCACAAACACCCTCCAGGCCCACAGGAAGAAGCCCCTTCCTTTTTGCTGCTACTCACCATTATGATACCAGAGTCACCACGTACATGGTGTTTACTGTGCCCACAAGCCAATGGTCCTGCCCCGGGAGCTACAGGGCCCCAGCTTGCTCCATGCACAACAGGACTGACACC
This sequence comes from Thryonomys swinderianus, assembly GCA_004025085.1. Taxonomy (NCBI): domain Eukaryota; kingdom Metazoa; phylum Chordata; class Mammalia; order Rodentia; family Thryonomyidae; genus Thryonomys; species Thryonomys swinderianus. The sequence goes on from PVIC010000017.1 coordinate 139,593, forward strand.
AGGACTCAGTGTTTGCGGGGCCTGACTGATCGTGGCAGTGCTTAAGAGCACAGGTCCTATAATTGGGCCAGCCACGTTCTAAATCCTTTGCTATGGCACCTAAACACAAACCTCTCAGGGTCTCTATTTTCTCCTCTATAATGATCATAATAGCCACAGTCTTTGCATCGTGTGGTTACTGAGAATCGACAGAAAATAAGGCATGTAAATTGCTTTACACAAAACCCAGCCATAATGACCGTTCAGTAGATAGTAGCCAGGACTGCTCTTCCCCTTTCTAAGTGGGTGTCGTCATGGCAGTTGTCCTTTCTGCATCTGTCCTTGTATAGCCGATGTGTGTGAGAGAACAAAATTCCCAGCCTCATCAACAGACAGCAAGACAGAACCACAGCAGAAACTAGAAGATGAATCAACATCATGGGAAGGCTGCGGATCTTGAGGCCAACAGGGCACATCAACAAGTGGAGCTCTGAGGTCACTTCTACGTAAGTCGCTGGCTGTGCCTTGGGCTGCTGTCTGTCGGACAGCGGACAGCGTGGCGGCACTTTGTGACTGTCTGCATGACAGTTAAATTACATCAGGCTTTAGAATTATGTGAGCGTGGAATAAGGGTGTGCAACTTCCTACAAGGCATAGAATAAACTAGAAGCGTCAGTTCGGTGGGTCAAACTATGACAAAACCCAACACCCACCATGTCTACCGAGAGGTGGCCACCATATTTAAATAACCACAAGCAACCTTGGAACCCAACTGTGGCAGCCAACAGCTCTGGAACGATGTGTCATCACCAACTCCAACACAAACACTTTCCTATGGGTCACACTGGGGTACCAAGACAGTGAAGTTCAAAGAAAGGGGAAGTTAAATTAACATATGCAGTAAAACATTCATATTTCTATTAATCTAAGCACAAGTATATCATGAAACAGAATGAAAAAAATGAAGTCTTAAAAACAAAGGCCAAGATTTGCGCTCACTTCCCTCGACACTATGTCACAGGAGAAGTGTTTGTTTTTGTTTTTTGTTTTCAAAACAGCATCTGGCTTTGTAGTTCAGGCTGGCCTAGAGCTCACTGTGCAGCCCAGGCAAGCTTCGAACTCAGCAATCCTCCTGCCTCTGCCTCCTGAGTGCTGGGATGACAGGCCTGAGCCACCATGTCTGGCTGGAGTGTTATTTTTTATTGGGAGACCCTTAAGGGAAAGTTCAAGAAGCACCAGGCTGGCAGGAGGATAAGAAGTAGACCCTGGAAGACTTGGGTGTAAACTGGAGGCTCTGGGACTTCTTTTGTTATCTTGAGTAAGCTGATCTTGAACCCCCTATGTAAAAACTGGACTGTTCTTGACAGAGTAAATCTCAGCCTTGCTGAGAGGCTCCAGGGAAGGGTGCACACGGGACTGCTGCGCAGTCTCCAGGAGGCCTGGAGGGAAGGTCTGCAGATTTCTGCCGCCTCGGCACACTGGGAGCCGCGGTGAACCTGCTACAGCTGTGAGAGTGTGTCCGATGAGGGCAGCAGGCCGAAGAAGTCACAGCCTGTTGTGTGAAGAGCTGAGCACACACTGCACAAGAATCTCAGAAATTAATTCTTAGCAGGAAAAGTCAAAAAGGAGGAGAATCTGCTAACGAGAGATAAGATGCGAACCAAGAGGTTTTGGGAAGCTCGACTCAGCTCTGTTCAACTACCTGTGGTTGACCGAAGATGGAGAACACAGGCACCAGCTAGGGAACGAGGAAGAAGGCAAACAAATCTAGCTGCTTGCGCCTGGCTGCCGGTGGGTTACTGGTAAAATGACTGTTTGCTCTGAAGGAGCTGCTGCTAGAACCTATCGAGACTCCTGCTCGAGTGTTTCAAGCCCAACTCTTCTTGTTTTAGGCGCCTATAATTCAGCATGTCTTTCAAAAACACACTCAAGCGCTGGAAATACAATGCAGAACAAATGCTATCGAATGACATCACTCTTCGGAGTGACAAGCAGGGGCACACTGACCCCCTGACCCCATTAAATGGGTTGCAGCTTGCTATTGTCCCTTCAGCGGCAAAATCGGGGGCACCCAGCACAGAACCCTGCTGATAGAAGCAGGCATGAAACAAATAATCTTTTGAAGTGAGTATCTTATCTGCCTATTTAATAGGTTAGAAAATTGTCAGTTTTTTCATCAAAACTACCACCTCTTTTCATTCAAACTCCCCTTAACATTCAATTCCATTTAGGCTTTTTAATGCACACTAGCAGCACGTAATTCACTTGGATGAAAAAAAATGCAAAACTCCAAGCTCCCACCTGTGCAGTCGTGACACACTATTGTTTGAACCAGAGCATATTATTTAACTTGGATGACAACCTCAGGGGCTAGAGACCCCATCTTTCAGAAAACACAGCTCAGAGCTCGCTGGGAGTTCTCGACAAATAACACCAGCAAGAAATGCTGTGGAGGGATCAGCTTATATTATTTATTTTTTCCATTCCAGATTTCTGGCAGCGTGTGTTTATGCCTTGCTTGATTTCCGAGGGGCAGCTCTCCCAGGAGCTCCAGCAAGGATGGACAAACAGCTCTGTCACTTCCCCTGCCCCCCCCCCCCCGCCCGGCACAAGCAGGAACACACAACTGAGCCAGGACATGGATTTCAAGTGCATTCGGGATGCCTGCTGGGTTTGGAAGGGAACTGAGTCCTCCAGGACCCGATAGGTAGGTGCAGGCGACACAAACGTTTTGGCTCCGCACATCGACACAGCTGTCAGATGGCAAAGCCTGGACCTCCGCGTCATTACCTGCTGTGGCCCCGAGCTGTCCTGTCATCAGCCCCGAGACCAAGTGTGTCTAAAGCTTGATGCAAAGTAGTATTGGGGGGGGGGAGTTTCAAGTCTTTCAACAGAGAAGTAGGAGGTGGTCATTGGCCAAACTTGAACCATGAGACTACAAAGATGTATAAGGACAGAATGTTAAATCATATGTGTACGTCAAGATGGTCACTTGGGGAGGCCAATATGTGTCGCTTATATATTTTTTAAAAATAAAATAAAGATGTTATGCGTTTGTCCTGGTACACAACTAATAGGCCAAGAGGAAGATGCAGGAAACCACTGTAAAGAGCCCTTTTCTCGCCTGCTAACAGGGTGACTACCTGGGGAGACGTGTCTCCAGGGAAAGGGGAGGGTGGGTGTCTGTCCAATGCTGGATGCACCTTAGAGCCTTCCCTCTCCTGTGCCCCGTCGGTACACTGCGAATGTACCAGCACAACACGCCTTCCCAGCGCACACTTCTCCCTCCTCTCCGACTCGTTTTACACCAAAACAATAGCAACACCTGTAGCCGTTAATTTCTGCTCTCTGATTTCTGTCCAGCTCTAAAGGAAGCTCTCAGCAGGCTCCCTCTCAGGAGCCATATGTGGAGCCGATGTGCCAGCAGCCTTGGACGGAAACGGCCTCCGGAGAAGTGCACAATGGCTCCATAATCCCCATCAGCCGGACCCTCTTGAACTGCCGCTTTATTTCCCAGTCAAAGGGCTGCCAATCTCGAGATTCGAGCTGCGGCTGCCCTGAGAGCTCTGGGGAGACCTGTGTCGCTTGCCTGATTCAGGCGCAGCCCAAGGGACCCATGAGCCCGCAGTCGAACCCAGTAACCTGGAGCCCACAAACTGCCTGCAGCGCCCCCAACACTTTCCCTCGCTCTCCCCTCCAGGGTGAGGCTCTGCGACCACAAAGCAGTCCCCGCCTCCCGGGCGGGCGCTCCCCCAGCCGAGACCACAGCAGCCCTCAGCCGGCCGCAGCCCCGCCCCCTGCACCGGGTCACGCCGGGGGTTCCTCCTGCAGCCCGCGTGCTCGCGCCGCCCTGGAGCGAGCCTGGCGCGCTTCAGACGTACAGAGAGCACAAGCGCTGCCGGCGGGGGGCGGGGTGGGGGCACAAAGGCAGGGGTGTGGCAGGGGGCCCTTTAGGTTCAATGGCCTCCCTCAGGGGGCACCGTGTTTGGTAAGGGTGGACTCACCGACTCAAGCCCACAACCCCGCTGAGCCCACTCCACTCCGAGGAGTGTGGGGAAGCGACCCTCGGAGAAAGACGGGCTGCGTAGGTCCGCTCAGCCCCAAACAAGTGCCCAGCTTTGGGCAGAGACGGGTGGCGCTGGGAGGCAGTCACTAGAGTTTGGAGCCTAACTCCAACCCTCCCCGCTCCTCTTTCTACACATTCGGGGGGTGGGGGGGCTCGTGGTGAGCTTGCATTAGAGGTCTCAGAAGACCAGGGATGAGGTGCACTGGCACCCCGTACACGCCGCCGGGATGACCCCTCTGCCAGGCGGCGGCTCCCGGGCAGCAGCGCTCCCGCGGGGACGGGGCAGGACTTACGCAGTTCTGCTGGGTGTCGAAGTCCCAGCTGCAGCTCTTGGCGCGCTCCTGGATCTCGCTCATCCTGAAGAGGCAGAGCGCGGTAGTGGCGCGGGTGCGCCTCTCCTGGGCCTCTCCGGTGGGCGCGCTGAACACTCCCGCCCAGACGTCCAGAGCCTCCACCAGGCTGGAGGAGAGGAGCAGGGGGCGGCCGTCGGGGTGGCCGTCGCTGCAGTCGAGGGCTGCCTGGCCTTGAAACAGGGCTTCGGCGCTCTGCTCGATGCGCACCATGCTGGGCCGGCCAGTGGTGGCGCCGCTCGTGTAGTTGTAAGGGTAGTAGGGGAAGTAGACGCTGCCGTTCCAGAGGAAGGCGTCCACGAAGTGCAGGCTGCCGGAGCTCCCTTGCAGCTTGAGGCGGCCCAGCTCCTTCGTGGCCAGGCTTTGCTCCGTGTCCTTGACCGTTATGGCCGTGTCGCGATCGGAAGCCGCGGGGCTGCAGCGGCTCGCGGTCTCCGGTTCGGGCAGCACGTACGTAGCGGCCACCGCCAGGTACCAGTGGTTGTTGGGGCCGACGCGATACACCACGCCGGCCGTCGAGCCCTGCGGGTGGCACGACACCACCTCGGTGCTGTTGCGCAGGGAGCTGAGGCTCAGGTTACGCAGGGGCCGCACCTCGCAGGCGCCCCTGTCGAAGGTCCAGCCGGTGAGCAGCAGCCCCCCGAGCTCTTCCGCCCCCTCGCGGTAGGGCAGCAGCAGCTTGCTGAAGCTACTCCCGGGCCGGGGCCGCGCGGGGGGCGCCAAGGGGACCGGCTCGGTGCAGTTGCCCGCCTGGTCCCGGTACAGGCGCGAGAGCCTGTTCTCCAGGCTGTAGTCCAGCTGGTCCAGGCAGCTGCCGCTCGCCACGAACACGCCGTCCCGCAGGCTGGCCGCGATGGCTCCGATGGCTTGCTCCGCGCGCCACACCGGCTGGTCCGCGCCCCGGGCGGGCGCCGCGAGCGCCAGCAGATAGGCGAGCAGGGGCAGCGGCGCGGCGGGGCGCGGGGGGCGCGGCGGCGCCTTCCTCCGGGAGACCTCCATGGGGCTGGGGGCCGCCCCGGCAGGGCGCGCGGCGGCGACGGCGGATCAGGCGCGCGGCGACGGAGACGCGGGCGGCGGCGGCGGCTCCTGCGCGCGCTCGGGCTCCCGCGGCTGCCCCATCCCCGAGGCTCGCCCGGGAAGGAGAGCCGGGCGCGGGGCGCGCGGCGGCGGCGGCGGCTGCAAGCCCTGCGCGCTCCGGCGGCGCTTCCTCCTTGCCTGCTTCGCCGAGAGTTCCTCTGTGCGGCGCGGCGCTCGCGGGGAGGCGCGGAGGGAAGGGAGGGACGGGCGGAGGGAGCGCGGCGGGCGGGGAGGGCCGGAGAGGTTGGGTGCGCTGGTGCGTTTCACTTTCCCATTGTCGAAGTGGGATGCACCGGCCCCTTCCTCACCCTCTTCCTCCTCCGCCCCCCGCCTCCCGCGCGACCGCCCTCCCTCCCTCCACGCCCATCTCCTCCCCTCCCGATTCGGTGAGATGGGGAGGAGGGAGGTCTCGTAATTTGGGTTACTGTGTAGGTGGCCTCTTTCATCTATTCATAACAAAGCTGTGCCGCTCGCCGCTGTCGCCGCGGCCGCCACCCTCGCCCCTTGGCTCGCCCCGGCCTCCCGGGCGCGCCACGGCGCACCGAGCGGGCTCCCGCGCTGCTCTGCCCGCAGGGCTGCTCCAACGCCCCGGTTTTGTTTACGAGAGAGGCGGCGGGGGCGGGGGTGCTCGGCGCTGGGAGAGAGGATCCTGGGTCGGAGAGGTTGTGGCCGAGGCCCAGGGCTCGGGCCACCGCGAGGCTGCAAGGGCGGCTGACAGGTGTGGAGCGGCGGGAGGGAGGCCCCGGGAGGCGCGGGAGACGTGGCCAAGCCCGAGACTCCCGGGACAGGTGCGCCCCTGTGACCGGGGGTGGGTTTCCCGGGTCAGAGGAGCGATGTAGGGGGGAAGGCGGGCGCTGCGCTCCAGTTCTGGACAATCCTGGGGCCTGGCCCGAGCTCCCATATTTGAAAAGGTTTTCTCATCTCCCTTGGCAACGGAGTCCCAGACTCTCAAACCTAGCGCTTAGAAAGAAAGTTCTGCTCCCTGTCTAACCTAAAATCACGGCAAAGGTTTATTGAGCACTTACTACATGTTAGGCGCTATTCTAAATGCAGCATATGGATTAAGAGTCATTTAATACTCCTAATAACCGTATTAATTAGTGAATGTTATCATCTCTACTTAGCAGTCTCGGAGAAGAATGATCTCGGAGAGGCTAAGGAGCTTGCCAGGGTCCTACTGCTAGGAGGCAGCAGAGCCAAGATTCAAAACCGAATCTCACTCCAGGCTTCTCACAAATGTCCCGCTCACTAGTCAAGTGCCACCTGTGGCCGTCAAAACAATTCCCAGACATCACTCTTGGCGGTGGGACCAGAAGTTCCCCACCCTCTCCAGCCAGGCTTCCACCGTGAGAGCCAAGCACTCGGCTCACACAGCGCTCCTGCCATTTCCCACGGCTTTCCTGTGCGTCTCTTGAGGTCTCCACCCCACCATCCAGGGAGCCACTATCTACGGGGTGTCCCGAAGCTACCGAGAGAGACTTCTCGGAACAGCGAATCCTCACGCACAGGGCTGCCGCCAGCTCTTGATTTCTCAAAGGAGCTTCTCAGGAGGGGCCCAGCCTCGGGCAGGTGGGGGGAGGGCCGAGGACCCGCGAGGCCTTGCGGAATAAGCCCTGTACCTTCCAGGCTTGTACCAGGCCTAGGCTCCGGAGGGCTTCTGGTTGTGGTCTCCGTTTTTCCTTCCCTCTGGATCCCCAGCGACGGGAGGAACCTGTTGGGAGGAATGGAGTGAGTGGGCTTCTCCGAGGCTGAGTCCCCCAGAGGCGCCCTAGGAGGTGTTTGTTACGCTTTCACTGTGGTGCTTCAAACTGTCCCCAGGGCTGAGGCAGAGGCAAAGGCCCTTGGAAGCCAGAGCAAGGATAGTGAGATGGGGCAAGAAGCGAGTTTCTGCCCAGGATGTGCAGTGGAACGGACCCATCGGTGCTGGGGGTGTGGCTCCCTGCCTTGGGTTCGATCCTAAGCCCTTGGATGGGGGGTATCATTTCAGCAGGCTCTCGGATGCTGACTGTAGAGCGGTCATCTTTCCCTTCATAAGCTCCTGGCTTGAAACTGGATAACATTATCTTTGCTTGCCAGTCGGTGCAAACGCCTTCCCCATGATATAAGGTGGCCCTTCCGGCTGGGTGGTGGCAGTGGAAGGAGGGGAGAGGCCCGGCCGGCAGGTGCTCACTGGAGAGCTGAGTGGCACCGAGCAGGTGGTATACTTGATCCAAAATAATCCGGCTCATTTCCACCCCTCGGAGGGCGCCAGAAGCTGTGCACTGCTGGGAACAGACTAGTACCTCAAAAGTAAAACAAACAAAAGCCCCCCAAAACAATGACAACAAAACCCCCACAGCCCCCCACCGCCACCACGTAGTAGATCTGCGGGCTGGCTGGTCGGCAGTTTGCTCTGTGAATAAAGAAACCCACAACCGTCCATCCTGGCTTCCCGAGTGGGCTGTGGCTGTGTTGTTATGTGCTGAGAAGCCGCATTCACTTCCACTGCAGAGATAGTTTTACTTCCCTGGTAAACAAGCCGTTTCTCTAAGTCCTGTAGAGTTGGTACAATCAGTCGCAGACCATCTTGGGAGCTGTTTGGAATAAACATACTCGGTGCGGCATTTTGATCACTACTCAATTCATTGCTGCCTCGTTTTGAAAAAGAAACATCTTAAAAATACTACCAGCAAGAAGTATAAATGGCTTTGGTGGCTACAGTTTCTCCTCATTCTTACAGAAACCATAAGCCCTGCTCTTGCGAGCAGGCTTCTTTTTGCTCTCATTTAATTGTATGCAGACTCCTACGGTGGAAGGAATCAGAATCTGTCCTTACTTTTTGGCATGAAAAATGTAGGCGACTCGGAAGCATGAAAATGCATTCTTTGCTGATTACACCCCATTTTGTGCAAACACGTTTGCCCCTTCCCAATTTTCTTGTGTACTAAAGCTCCACCTTCAGGACACAAGTTCACATTTTAAAAGTGTGGGAAATATGAAATAAATATTTAGGCATGTGGGTTCTATATCTCTTTGATCGCTTTCACTTAGACACTGCTGTCTGCCCCAAGGGTGTGCGTCCCATGGGTGACAAAGCTTCCCCGTCCAACTGGCCGAGCCCATCTTGTCGGGTGCCACTTAGAGCTCTATTCAGAACTCCTTGTAACACAACTGGCTGAAACCCAAACAAAAGAAGACGGTGCAGATTTATCCTCCAGACAGAGGCCTGCTACCACGGAAACAGGCAGTTGAGACTGATTCCGAGCAGTTTTATTTGCAGCGTTCACTAGCTGGGAAAGTCTTCATAATGAGAAAATATCAACTCCCTCAGGCACCAAAGGCAATCTGGGTTAACCAGGCCATCCACAATCAGACTCATTTCTGCTGGACAGTACTCTATAGATTCAGGGGTTTCCTGCTGAGGCTCAAGACACTAAGAATTTCAGTAGGCAACTGGTCACGGTCACAAGATGGTGATCATGGGTGCTTCCCTGCCCTTTCCCTCTCTCTCTCTCCCTTTCTTTCTTTCCTTCCTTCCTTCCTTCCTTCCTTCCTTCCTTCCTTCCTTCCTTCCTTCCTTCCTTCCTTCCTTCCTTCCTTCCTTCCTTCCTTCCTTCCTTCCTTCCTTCCTTCAATCTGACTGAGAGGCTGACTGGGCTGACAGAGACTGAAAGCAACCAACAATATTAGTGCCAGTGGTCAACATAGTCTCTTTATACTTTGTCTATTCAGCTGTACCCCATGGACAGACTTTGGGAAATGCCACCTGGGGTTGAATAGTAATCCTGTTGTCCATCCAGGACTTAAGACAAGCCACTTCTGCCTTGGCAGCTTTGCTCAGATCTCTGTGACCGACTACATTGGGAACCTTATCAAAGCTCCTGGTTCTTTTTGGTGACTGACAGGAAAAAGAAATGAACCAGCCTCCTGTCTAGGGTGCTGATAGCTGAAAGTAGATAAGGGAAAGCACTGTTTAATAAGTCTGAATTGAGCTGAGGATGCAGCCCAGTGTAGAACCTGGGCCCTGTACCACAAAAAGAAAAAAAGTTTGATGCTGAGAGATGAGTTGAACACAGTTCAGTCCACATGAAAATCAGTCAAACAGTAGTCATGATGTGGCTGAGGACTCCGGGACTCTGGCTTCTGTTCGACCCAACATGGCCTGGATGACTGATGAGCGTGTGGGTTCTCTGAGGCTTGGTGGTAGGTGTCTTCATGCCTTTAGTCACCGTGCAGAAAGCTCAGTGGTGTTTCTTCAGGGGGTGGAACTTGGGTTCACCCCAGCATTCCACTTGCCATCTTGCCCTGTGTCACACCTTAGCAGTTCATGACCGTCCACCAGCAGAGTTACAATTATAGATGACAGCATGAGGTAAAACAAAATGGTCCTGTGCTCCAAATCCAGTCAATGACTTGGTTTATGTGACATCAGGGCCTCAGCCCAGCTTAAGGATGGATGAGTTTGTGGCCTACAGAATGTATGTAAAATGCTTGATGTGACATCTAAGACATTGCTCTGCCCCTAAGTAGCTCACTTCTCATAGTGTCTGCAGTGTCATGAGATTCTCCCGAGCCCTTTCTCCAAAGATGCTCACCTCCCCCATCTGTGACGAGGGATCTGCAATGTTTCTCGAGTGAGAGCTAGACATGGTTCGTCCTCAGCTGTCTCATGTTCTCCAGGTTGACTGGAGCTCACGATGCAGGGAGCAGGAAAGCTCATCAGTTGTCAGATTTGAGGAATCTCTGAAACTTGAGCAGTCTTTCGGAAATCAAGTTTCTCTGATTTTGACAGAATTCAGGCAGGTTTATCTCTCTTCCTATATATTTTTTAAATTTAATTGATTTTATTGATACATCTTATATACACATCATGATCACAATTGACAATGAGAATTTGTACCAGTACATGACACGATTTTTTTTTTTTGAGACAGGGTCTCGCTTTGTAGTTCAGGCTGGCCCTGAGCTCACTATGTAGCCCAGGCAAGTCGCCACGAACTCAGCAATCCTCCTGTCTCTGCCTCCCAAGTGCTGGGATTACAGGCGTGAGCCATCACGCCCAGCACTGTGGTATATGCTATTGATGGCTGGTGGGCGTGAGTCACCACGCCCAGCATTCTATGTGGTTACCAGGATCGAACTCAGGACCTTGCGCTTGCGAGGCAGGTGCCGGAACCACTGAGCTAAATCTCCGGCCCCTACATGACACAATTTAATTCTCATTTTATCCCATTACCCTGCCCACCCAACAACTTCCTGCCCCATATACATATGCTTTGTTTCCTTACATTTTTTACCATCAAAGGTTTTCTTTCCCTTCCCCATCCCCCTTTCCCTTTGAATATTTTCTATTTCACAATATCAATTCTACCTTTTAGAACTCAGTTATATCTTCAGTTTCTCATACCAAAGAAAAGATGTGGTATTTATATCTGTGACCTATTTGATTGACTTAAATACATCCATTTAAGTATAAATTTCACAAAGTACATCCATCTGAGTATAAATGACTCAAACTTACAATTCTTTATGGCCAAATAATATTCCAGTTCATTAAAAACCCCCACATCTTCTCTATCCAGTCTAGAGTTGATGGGCAGGCATTTGGGTTATTTCCAAGATTTAACTATCACAAACTGAGATGCTATAAACATTGGTGCACATATGTCACTATGATATGAATCTTTTAATTCTTTCATGTATATATCTAGCAGGGGAGTAGCAGGGTCAAATGGGATTTCTAATCCTAGTTTTTTGAGGAATCTCCACACTGATTGTACCAACAGTATAGAAGGGTTCCTTTCTTCTCGCAACATTGCCAGCATTTGGAGACATTTCTGGGTTAATTTCAAGATAGTAGCCATTCTTTGTGGAGTCAGATAGAATCTCAGTGTTGTTTTCATCTGCATCTCTTGAATGACCAGCAATGTTAAGCATTTCTTCATATGTTTCTTAGCTGCTTTTACTTCTTCCTTTGAAAAGTGTCTGTTCATTTCAGATGCCCATTTTTGAATCAGGTCTTTAAATGGGGAGGGCTGTTTTAAAGCTCTTCATATACTCTAGATAGTAGCCCTTTGTCTGAGAAAAAGCTGGTAAAGATTTTTTTCCCATACAGTTTTATTGGTTGTCTTTCTGCTCTGCTGGTGGTTCTCTTGCTGTGCAGAACCTTTTTAATAAGATGGATCCCATTTGTTGATTTCTTCTGCTAGTTCTTGTGCTGTAGAGGTTTTGTTCACAAAAGTCTTTCCCTATGCCAATGTTTCCAAGAGTTTTACCTAATATGTTTTGCAGGAAGTTTAGTGTTTCTGTTTTAATATTTAGGTCTCTAATCCACTTTGATTTTAGTTTAGTGCATGGTGAAAGAGATAGGTCTAGCTTTAGTCTTTGTAGGTTAAAGCCTAGTTTTTCCGGCACCATTTGTTAAAGAGGCCATCTTTCCTCCACTGAGGATATTTGGCTCCTTTGTCAAAGATGAGGTGGCTTAGTATATCTGGAGTTGTTTCTGGATCTTCTAATCTGTTTCACTGATCCTCAGGTCTGTTACTTTGCCAGTACCATGCAGTTTTTATCACACTGGCCTTGTAATATAGTTTCAAGTTGGGATTGGGATACCCCCTGCCATGTCCTTGTTGCTTAGAATTGCTTTTGCTATTCTAGGTCTCTTGTAACTCCATATGAATTTTTGGATTATTTTCGCTAGCTCTGTGAAATATGCTGTTGAGATTTCAATTAGGATTGCATTGAATCTATAGTAGTTGTGCCAGTATAGCCATTTTGATGATATTTGGTTCTTTCTACCCATGAACAAGGGATAGCTTTCTATTTTCTGATATCCTTTCTCTTCAATTTCTTTTTTCAGAGTGCTAGTTTTCAGAATAGAGGACTTTTACCTCCTTTGTTAGACTGATTTCTAGATATTTTTTTTTTTTTGAGACAGAGTCTTGCTTTGTAGTTCAGGCTGGCCCGGAGCACACTATGTAGCCCAGGCAAGCCTCGAACTCAGCAATCCTCCTGCCTCTGCCTCCTGAGTGCTGGGATGATAGGTGTGAGCCACTACACCTGGCTTAATATTTCCTTCCTTCTTTCTTTCTTTCTTTCTTTCTTTCTTTCTTTCTTTCTTTCTTTCTTTCTTCTTTCTTTCTTTCTTTCTTTCTTTCTTTCTTTCTTTCTTTCTTTCTTTCTTTCTTTCTTTCTTTCTTTCCTTCCTTCCTTCCTTCCTTCCTTCCTTCCTTCTTTCTTTTTGATGCTATGTGAAAGGAATTCCTCAATTTCTCTCCGAGTCTATTTGTATATACAAAGGCTATTGATTTTTTACTGTTGACCTCGAATTCATCTATACTACTAAGTTTGGCAATTAAATCTAGCAGTCTTTTGGTTGGGCTTCTAGGATCTTCTATATAGAGTAGTGTGTCATCAGCAAATAATGACAGTTTAACTTCTTCCTGTCCTATCTTTATTCCTTTTATTTTTTTCTTTTGTCTAATTGCTGTGGCTCATGTTTCCAGCACTATATAGAATACAAGTGGTGATAGTGGACATCGTTGTCTTGTTCCTGATCTCAGTGTGAAAAGTTTCAGGTTTTGACCATCAAGTATGATGCTGGCTGTTGGTTCCTTATAAATAACTTATTAGTTTGAGGTTAAGTCCATCTATTCCAATTTTCTGTAGTTTTCATTATGAATGTGTGTTGGATTTTATTCAATGCTTTTTCTGCATCTATTAAGATGACCATATGTTTTTTTCCCCATGAGTCTGTTAATATAGTGTATTGTTTATTGATTTATGTATGTTGAACCATCCTTGCAACTCTGAGATGAATGCAACTTGGTCAAGGTGCATGATCTTCTTGATGACCCACTGTATTCTGTGTGCTAGTATCTTATTGAGGATTTCTGCATCTATGTTCATTAGGGAGATTGGCCTACAGTTCTTTTTTGGTTGGGTCTTTTTCTCCTTTTGGAATTCATTCAGGAATGAATTTGGAAGTATTGTTTCCCTTTCTATTTCATTAAAGAGTCTGCGAAGTAGTGGTGTTAACTCTTCTTTAAAAATTTTGTAAAATTCAGCAGTAAACCCATCAGGGGCAGAAATTTTGTCAGTAGGTTTTTATTATGTTTTCATTTTCAATATTGGGATGTTTAACATTTTTATATCTTCTTTGTTTAACTTGGTATCTAGCAATCTATCCATTTCCTCTGTGTTTTCCATCTTATTGGAAAACAAATTCTCAAAGTATGTGCTTATTATCCTCTGGACTTCCGCTGGATCTGTGGGGATTTCCCCCTTTTCATTCCTAATAGCATGAATTTGAACTGGCCCTGAGCTATGTAACCCAGGCAAGCCTCAAACTCAGCAATCCTCCTGCCACTGCCTCCCAAGTGCTAGGATTACAGGCATGAGACATCACATCTGGCCATCACATTGTGGTATGTAGTACTGACTGCTGGTGGGTGTGAGTCACCATGCCCAATATTGTTTTATGTGGTTACTGGGGATTGAACCAAGGACCTTGTGCTTGCTAGGCAGGTGCCAGAACCACTGGGGTAAATCTCTGGCCCCTTTCTTAATCGGTTTTGGTTTTAAAATTTACTTTGTCAGAAAAAAGGATAGCCACTCCTCTTTTGCAGTATTCTATAGCATGGAGAATTGTTTTCCATCTTTTTATTTTCAGTCTATGGTTTTATTTCTGAATTAGGTGTGTTTCTTGTGTACAACATATTGTAGGATCTTGCTTTTTAATACACTCTCCAGTCTGTCTTTTAAATGGCGCCTTGAGGCCATTGACATTAATGATTATGATTGATATGAACTGATTTAGCCCTGTTATGAGGTTTCCCTGTACCTGGCTTTTTTTTATTCTTTGCTTTTCCCCTTTTCCATCCAGTTTCTTGTCTTGCCCAATGAGTTCACTCTGCTGGGTCTCAAGAATTTGTGACCTTCATTGCTTTTTCCCAAGACATTCTTTAGAATTTTTGGAGTGCAGGTTTTGTATCTGTGAAGTTTTTCAGGTGTTCTTTGTCATGGAAGTATTATTTCCCTGTTGATTTTGAAACATAGTTTTGTAGGATACATCAGTCTAGGTTGGAGGTTGTTTTCCTTCAAGGCTTGAAACACTTCACTGCAGGTTCTCCTTGCCTTGAGCTTTTGTGTTGAAAAGTCTGCTGTGATCCTGATGGGGTTCCCTTTGTACGTGGTTTGTTCCTTTTCTCTAGCTTTATCAATATTACATTCTTCCATTGAGTATCTGGAACCTTGATAATTATATGCCTAGGTGTAGATTTTTTTTATCATGGTCATTTGGAGTCCTATGTGCCACACTTATCTGTATGTCAAATTCTTTTCCTTTTCCTTTGAAGTTTTCTGCCATTATATCTATGAACAGTTTTTTAAATATCTTTTGCACTGTCACAGCACCACTAGAAACTTTATTTACCCTCCTATAATAATAAAGAGAAGTTAGGAAAGACTGAATCACATTAACTTGTAGGAACTGATTCTGACTGGAGGACACAAGAGGGTGAAGAAATCAGAGGACAATAGGGGTATCTAACAGCAGCAGTTAACAGGAGACTATTTTCTCTCTTCTGTAAAAATAAAAATAGTTGAGGAGAGAAAAACCCCCAAATTAGATAAATTTGGCCAACAGCAGAGAAATGAAAAAAGAAAGTTAGGTTGGAAAAAAGAAAAGAATAACAACAAAAAGCTAAAAGCATATGTGAAAGGGTCGTTCATGGTGTGGATCTGTTGTCTCCTGTAGATGGAATGGACAGTAGCATGCAGATCGAAGTTGGTTAATCACAGGGAGACAGCCATTATCCCTTGTCTAGGTTTTGAGTATAATGCCTGAGTTGTGCTCAATGAACTCTGGTAGGCTTGAACTCTGCAAGAATCCAGGACCTTGTAGGTGGAACTGACTCCACCAACTACCGATGGCTACAACAGGATTCCCTCCCTCTTCCAGTGAGTGTTTTTTTGTTTTGTTTTGTTGATGTGAACTGGATGGAGGAACACCCTGAAAGCATCTATGTTCCAGCACCATTGTCGCAGTTTTTCAGTGTCCACAGATAAGTAGGTGGTGTCTCTGGAGGCTCCTTCCCATGCAAGAGTCATGTCCAGTCTGACCCACAAGGAAATGGAGAGTCTGTGTCCTGCTGGTCTTTCCTGCTCATGGGAAAGCTGCAGGCAGAATGCTATTTAATGATGCCTGGACCTTTCTTACTGGGGCTTGCTGCACCTCAGTCTCTCTCTGCTCCTACTTTTCTTGCTCCTCCTTTGAAAGAAAAAGCCGAAAGGGCACCAGGGGCCAGACACAAAACACTGATCCTCCCTTGATACACCGTCATTCCCTATGTCTCTGCTCACGCCTCACAACTCTGAGACTCCCTGTCAGTGTAATCCTAGGCCCTGAGTCCCCTGATAGCTGGCAGCTTGGCATAAACCCATTCAAAGAGAAGAGCTGCCAGAAAGCAGGCCTTCATATTAGTAATAACTCAAACTCTTAAAATGAATAGCAGAAGATAAGATTAACAAGCAGATAACTCCACAGTCCCTTGTACTTCCGCTTCCTTGAGATTCTGATGGGGAGATGCTCTGAGCTGACAATGAAGCTGCCGGACTTCATGGTGAGTGCGCTGCTGCTTTCTGCCAAGCTGAGGTAGCTTCTTACTCTGAGTCCCTTTTTCTGCCTTGAAAATCTTCCCACCAAGGCAGGAAGGAAACAGCTGGCATTGGTTCTGAGTATGAGGTGGTGCTGTCAGGGAGCCGGGCATGTGGCCTCAGGTGAAGGCAATCAACACGCCAGGGAAGGCACTGGGGACATCTCTCAAGCCCTCTCACCTTTATGCAGACCCCCTGTGCAAGGCCCATGAAAGACTGAGTCTTTGCCCTGCGTTTCTGCTCCTGTTCTTTACCTTTTTAAAAAACCTGCCCTTTACTGAAGAATGAATAATATGCAAAAACCAGTATTTATTTGATGAACAGTTTCATGAGTTTACAAATAAGTGTACCTCCACGAAGCCACTGGCACAGTCCCTTCTACTGCCTTCTAATGTGACCTATTTTTCCTTCTCTATCAGTGCTGGGTAGTTTCCCTCTCTCTTAGACTATTTTCCCAATCTTCCTATCCAGAAATTTGACATCTGTATATATCATCTGGCCTGTTGACACTGGGTTGGATTCGCCCATATCCAGGCCTCACAGGGGTGGGTACTAGGATTAGGCTCAGCTCTCTCTGTGTCAATCTGTGTGCTGGCTGTGTTCCCTGCAAGGTCACAGGTCCTGTGGGCAGCCCTCTCTCACAGCTAAGCTACAGCCACAGCCCTTTCTGGGTTTATCTGCCACGCTGCACCCTGCTCTGCACACCTGTGGCACCCTCAGCAGGTCTCTGACAGGCCGTACCTCAGCCGCACTCCCTTTGCTGAGGAGCCTCTTGGCTTGTCATCTGTTTCCAGCTGGGATCGCAATTGACAGACCAACTTATCTCCCAACATGGACCCAGAAGTGACCCCAGGTAATATTTAAACCCGGAATTTTAGTCTGTCCATTATGGAAAGCTTAAAAGACTCTTAGGCAAAATGGAATTCCTTTATTTCCAAATTTTTTGCTCTCCTGAGATCTGGCAATGGAAAAAGGTACATTTTTATTCCCTTCACACAGGTTTTCTTAAACCCAATTCAATCTGTTAATAGAAACAAATGGAAACCCTACTGGGTAGGATTATATATTTTTCCCAGTTAAAACATAAAGCTGAAAGCACCTTTAAAAGTAAACCGGAACTACTGGGGGCTAAGGGTCCAGAGGTGGTGGGGCAGGGCTCAGTTATGATCTCTAAAATACCACTGAATGTTTGAAGTATATTTTCAAACAAGATACAAATCTGAACAGACTGCTTTTTTCCTTTTTAGCTATTTCTCAAGTCTTAGTTCCAGCAGTCCCTTCAATAATGTCTAGGAATTCCATTTAGATTCATTATTACCAGAACAGAACTATGAAGATATCACCATACTTCCTCACCCCCTACTAATATTTAAAAGATAAACTGGATATTTCTGCTTCTTCATTGCTCAAGGACAGCTTATGCAGTAGAAATAGAAACCTTCCTAAGTTCTAACATGGTACTTTTTTAGAGGGAACTTTATTTTTACCCTGCTGTAACTTCTCCACTTTAATCATCTGAACCAGCCAATTTGAAACACAATTCCCCTCACTTATTGGACATTCTTAATGGTGATTAAATATTTATGTTGTCAGAGGCCTTTTTCCCCCATCACGAAAGCTGCAAATTTGGAACATTAAGGAGCTTTAATCACAAGGAATGTCACACTTATCTTCATAGTCAGAAACTAGATGCCCTTCCCAGGCGCTTTGGCTTGGTGGGGGAAGGGCAGGGATGATGACGCAAGGACAGGCAGACCATTTGGGGGGCGTGATTCTGGCAAGCTGGGTTTCCTGTTGATTGAGGACAAGAAACAGTCCTAACTGGGCCAAGTCCGGTTGGTTGCCCTGTAGGACTCCTGGCCATTCACCCATCTGGGACCTGGATCGCATGGATTTGGACTGTCACATGTGTCATTCCCAGTTGTGCATTAGTGAGGTTTGTAAGCCCAGTGTTTCCTAAGTCTTATGATCGCTGCCTGGGGTGCACTACCTCACGCTCTCAACCTCTCAGGCAGCCCCGCATCGTGGTGAAGTGCTTGGGTTACAGAATGAGCCACTGTGAAGGGCTGGGATGCCTAACCATGAGGCAAAGGGACTGAAAGCTAGCCTACTCCTGCTCAATAAGTCCTGCCCCCTGGCATGGGACTGGCTGTGCCCAGAGAAAGAGGTATCCTTTTCTCTGCTGCATGACTCTGCAGGCCAGTCATTGGTGGCCCTCGGCTGGCCCAGGTTCTAGACCCAGTGTCACCACTTACAAACTAGGTGGCCCTAGGCTCACTGAACACTAGAAGTAATAGCAATAAATTTCATGAGGGTTTCATGGGTATTGGGATAAAATGTATGAAGTATTCAACACAGTGCATACAGAAAATGCTAAATAAATAACATTATTTTCTTACTGTTACTTGATAGCAGAACTCTGACCCTGTGTTGAGTCACTAGCCTGGTTTGTACATGTCCTGCAACAATGGACCACTAACCTGAGCAGAAGGCTTAGGCAACAGGAATTTATCTTTCTTAGTTCTTGAAGCTACCAGTCCAAGGTCACGCTCAAGCAGGGTTAATTTCCTCTGAGGCCCCTCACCTCCTACCTCTGTATCTTCATACAATATTATTTAACTTTTTAGGTGCAAGTGTTATCTTGTATTTCTTTATACTTTATTTTATTTTAAACATTAACTCATTTGCCCCAAGTTGCTGATGGTGCTAGTGACTGCAGCATCCTCCCGAGGTAACTCCTGCAACTCTTAGTTTTTTGGCTGGGCTCTTGGTCTCTCTGAACAGGCTCCCTGTCATGATAGTACTAGGATCATGAGAACACTTGGTTACAGAAGGAACAAGATACATAGTCAACATTTACAAATCCATTGCTTTTTAAAAAATTAGAGCGTGCTGGTCAGGCAGACTGGTGATGTTTGTTTTGGGAAACAAGAACTCATTTCTGTATGTAGTATCTGGAGGCATCTCCATACTGATTCCCATAGACGTACTAATATGCATTCCTACCAGCCCATGTAAAAGTGCTCTTTCCCCCACATCTTTGCTGTTAGTCCATGTGTTTTATTTTCTTGATGAGAGCCTTTTGGACTGGGGTGAGATGGGGTTTCAATACAGTTTCAATTTGCATTTGCCTAATGGCCAATGTTGTTGAACTTTCTCCATACATTTGTTGGCCATTTGTAATTCTTTTGAGAAGTGTTTCAGTTTACTTCCCCATTTTTGATTGAGTTATTAGGGGTTTTTATTTGGTGTTCTTTTTTTTAAAGTTCTTTGTACATTCTAGAGATTAATCCTCTACCAGATGAGTAGCTGGCTAAGATTTTCTCCCATCTGATAGCCTGTTAATTATGTTCCTTGCTATGCAGAAACTGTTTAGTTCAATGTAGTTCCAGTTGTTGATTCTTGGTATAATTTCCTGTGGCATTAGAGTCTTATTTAGTAAATCTATGACCATATTTTATTTTTTTTCCTTTGGTACCAAGGATCAAACTTGGGAACTTGTATTTGCAAGGCAGGAGCAAGAAGCACTGAGCCAAATCCCCGCCTCTATATTTGCTTCCCAAGATTTCAAAGCACTGGGTCTTATGCCTCAGTCTTTGGGACATTAGAACTGACTTTTTCCATGGTGAGATGTAGTTTTAATCTGCTACATGTGGATACTCAATTTGCTCATTTTCATTTGTTAAAGAGGCCATCTTTTTCTCTGACTTATATTTTTGGCCCTTCTATCAAAATCAGATGACTATAGTTGGGTGGGTTTGTTTCTGTGAAACAAAGAAAGGAGTTCCATTCCACTGGTTTATTTGCCTGTTTGGTGCTGATGCCACACTGTTTTTGTTACTATGGCTTTGTAACAAAACTTGAAACCTGATACTGTGATGTCTCCAGGCTTGTTCTTTTTGCTTAGGATTGCTCTGGCTATTCCGGGTCTTTTATGTTTTCATATGAATTTTAAGATTGGTAGTTTTCTAGTTCTGTGGAGAATATCATTGGAAAGTTAATCAGGAACTGCGGTGAATCTGGTAAATCACTTTTGATAATATGGCCATCTAAATTTTTAATTTAATTAAATTTGGTAATATGGCCATCTGATTTTTTTTTTTTTTTTGAGGCAGGGTCTTGCTTTTGTAGTTCAGGCTGGCCCTGAGCTCACTAAATCGCGAACTCAGCAATCCTCCTGCCTCTGCCTCCCAAGAGCTGGGGTGACAGACGTGAGCCACCACACCCGGCACTGTGGTATGTGGTATTGATAGCTGGTGGGCGTGAGCCACCATGCCCAGCATTGTATGTGGTTACCGGGATCTAACTCAGGACCTTGTGCTTGCAAGGCAGGCTCTGGAACCATTGAGCTAAATCTCCAGTCCCACCATCTGATTTTTGTCAAAAGAGCAAAAAACATACACTAGAATAAGGCAGCCTCTTTAACAGATGGGAAAACTGGATATTCACATGTAGAAAATGGAAACAAGATTTCTAATTCTCACCTATACAAAAATCAGTTCAAAATAGATAAAAACCTATTTATAAGGCCTACACTTTGAAACTGCTGGAAGACAGTACTGGGGAAACAACTGAAGCCACAAGCATAGACAAAGATTTCCTGAATAGGATGCCAAATACAGGAAACTGTAGCAAGAATCAACAAATGAGACTACATCAAACGAATTTGCCCAACAAGGGAAATGACCAACAGAGTGAAGAGACAGCCTACATAAGTGGATAAAATCTTTGCCAGCTATTCTCCTGATAGATAATTAATCTCTACATAAAGAACTCAAACAATAATACCAAAAAAATTATATAACCAAATCAAAACTATGGTTAAATGAACTGAATACTCTCAAAAGATGAAGTACAAATGGACAATAACTATATGAAAAAGTGTTCAACATCTTTAGCCATTAGATAAATACAGGTCAAAACTATGTTGAGATTTCATTTTACTCCAGTTAAAATGGCTAACATTAAAAATAGAAAAAACAGTCAGGCATGGTGGCTCATCTCTGTAACCCAGCACTCGGGAGGCAGAGGCAGGAGGATTGCTGAGTTCGAGGCTAGCCTGGGCTACACAGTGAGCTCAAGGCCAGCCTGAACTACAAAGTGAGACCCTGTCTCAAAAAAGAAAAAGAAAAAGAAAAAGAAAAAACAGTGATTACTGGCAAGGAACTCTTGTACACTGGTAATGAGATTGCAAATTAATACAATCACCAGGAAAATCAGTATGAAAGTTTCTCAAAATGTTAAACACAGAAATACTATATGACCTGGCTATACCACTCTTGGTATATATCTGAAGGAGTTGAATTCAGCATACTATGAGGACACACAAATACCCATGTTTATTGTGGCACAACTCACAATAATTAATATATGAAACCAACAGGTGAGTGGATGAAGAAAATGTGGTATATATACATAATTGGGTATTATTTGGCCATAAAGAATGAAATTATGTCATTGTCAGAAAAATGAACAGACTAGAAATCATCATGTTAAGTGAAATAAGCAAGGCTAGGAAGATGAGTAGCACATCTTCAATAATATGTAGAGGGTAAGAAACAGACATGAAAGTAGAAGAGAAACATCATTAGACAAGAAAAGGTAATAATGGAGAGGGGAGGGGGATGTAAAGGAAGGTAGTAGTGGATATGGATATGATCAATATGTTCCCAATATTTTGTATAATTAATACACTTTTAAAATATCTTAAGATAGGGTAGTATTCAGGAACTAAAAAACGAAAGAAAAGAATGGAAGAGTATTTCCCAAACATTGCTGGCTTATATGAATGAGAGTGACCGAGCCAGACTAAAACCAACACCACAAAACCTAGTTTATGAAGCCGTATTTTACCCAGTCTTAGATAAGTGCAGAGAGGTGAAGACTCCAGCGCCCACGGCAGGGGTATCCTGAGGCACAGGCCCGTGTCCTCGAGGACATGGGAGTCACACAGGTGGTAGAGACACCAACGTGTCCCTCGCTGCTCTGGGACTGAGTGGACCAGGTAGATGAAACCACAGCCTATGGCAACAAGGGATGGATGAGGACAGCTGGCAGGGAAGGCCCTATTCCCTTGGCACACAAAGTCCAAGATGTTGACCATCAAATGACCCCAAAGGCAGACACCAGCACAGCTTCAGACTAGTCTAGTACGTTAGACTTATGCTTATCTTTTACTCTTGCAGCCATCACCACTAAAAACAATTATGTATTAAGGGGCTTCTGTGTGGTAAGAGCTAAGAGCTCTTGGGTGACAGTGAAACACAGAGTTGGTGCCATCTTCCTTTGCAGCAATGGGATGCTTGTGTTTCTTTCAGCAGCCCAGTCCCTTTAGGCCTTTTGGCATTTGCTGAACTTTCCACCTAAGACACCTCTCCTTCTTCTCAAACACTTTGCAAACTGCTCTTCATCCATTAAAGCCCAGCTTAAAAGTGACATTCTCCTTAAAATAAATAAATATATACATACATATACTAATAGAGGCTCAGTAGTTCAGGAGTAGAGCATTTGTCTAGCGTATGCAAGGTCCTGAATTTGATCTACAGCACAGCAAAAAATAGGTAGGGCAGTCTACAAGAAGGGGAGGGTAGAGAAAAGCTAAGTGCTTGCTCATCTTCCTGACCCCAGGAAGTAGCACAGGGCCTTGTGTACAGTAATGATCCATTCCTTTATTCCAAAGTGATAGCAAGAATCTCCTCCCTGCCAGTCTCTATTCCAGTGCTGTACTCAACTTTGCCTGAATTCATTTATCTGAACTAACTCCTTCACTGGGTTATGAATTCCCTCCCCTGATTGTAAATAGTTTTTTACCTGAACATCTATGATAGCATTTAAATCTTCATGGTTCATGCTGTATGCTGTAGCATTAGTTGTGCATATAGTTCTCAGACTTCACTGTTGATTCCTTTGAGGTTAGGAACTGTGATATAGACAGTTCATCTCTAAAATTCCCTTTAGGCCTCAAATTTTCTGTTCATTCACTTGCTTATATCTTTAGCAAGCACTTCTGAGAACTGCCATGTGCTAGGCATGTGGAGTCGAGAGCAGAGCAACAAGCAAAACTGATAGTTCCATCTTTATGTTGCTTACTGGGCCTCGCACAAGGTCGATGTTCAGCAGATGTTGGTTGAATTGCTCTGCAAAGACAAGAAACACTTCAGGGGAAGTTGTCACTTTGAGCACCCACATCTCCAAACACCACGACTTGGCTTCAGCCTCAGCACAACACATATTTACCAACCCCTAAGTAGATTTTCTCCATAGACACAGAGAACACAAAAGCAGAACAGCAACACTCAGCTGCGCACACACACAGCATCAATCATTTAGAGGAACTACCGCTGAATACGAGTCAGAGCACTCCATCTGGATTATTTGTTAATTTACGGCACCTTTCAAACTTTGTTTGAAAATGACTTTGTGTTGGAAAGGGAAGAGTCTTACACTGTAATTATATCAGACAAGCTTATAATAATTATAATAATTATCAACTGAGTGCCAATAATACTTTAAGGACTGCTGAGCATAAAGATCACAATAGTGTCTAACAGGTATTTAAAATTAAGCTCTTTAAAATTGAAAGGGCACAGATTCAGCATTTCTCTTTTTCAATAAGCAAAGATTCTAGCAAACAATTATCCTCCTTCTTTTGGTATAAACTTCTGTTTACAATAAAAACTCACTAAGGTGGCTAGTGGATGGATCCCTTCTCAATCTACTGACAATTTAAGTAACTTCTTTTTAACATAACTAGAACGGTGCTCTGAAGAACATGACAGAATGCCAGATCTGCGAATCCTTCCAGACTGGAGGACACACACATGGGACAGACAGACCAATTTTCATGGATATATCTTTGTTCCTATTATGCACAGAAAAAGCCAACCTTGATGCACACGAGGATTCCCCCTAGTGGATATAAAAGGTACCTGACAAAGAAAACATTCACCTGAGGGAGTTGGTGGGTGCTGTGGTTACAAGGCTTCATTTCTCCTTAGCATCTGTTCTGAAAGTTGGAAGTCTGTCATCAATTAATAAAGATTTGATTAGCACTCTCTTTTTATTTGGCATCTGTAGTAATTAGGGTGTCCCTCTGCAGGCTTGCAAATGCAGCATGAAATTATAGTCAGCCCTAGAACAGAGAATAGTAAAATGAGCCCTATTTAAAATAACACCACTTGCCAGGCATGGTGGCTCACACCTATAATCCCAGTATTTGGGAGGCAGAGGCAGGAGGATTGCTGTGATTTCGAGGCTTGCCTGAGCTACATAGTGAGCTCAGGACCAGCTGAACTACAAAGCAAGACCCTATCTCAAAAGACTAAAAATAGGGCCGGAGATTTAGCTCAGTGGAGCCGGCGCCTGCCTCACAAGTGCAAGGTCCTGAGTTTGATCCCTGGTAACCACACACAATGGTGGGCGTGGTGACTCATGCCCACCAGCAATCAATACCACATACCACAGTGCCAGGAGTGAGATCACACCTGTAATCTCAGCACTTGGGAGGCAGAGACAGAAGGATTGCTGAGTTTGAGGCTTGCTTGGGCT
The DNA here is from genome assembly GCA_004025085.1 of Thryonomys swinderianus. Classification (NCBI taxonomy): domain Eukaryota; kingdom Metazoa; phylum Chordata; class Mammalia; order Rodentia; family Thryonomyidae; genus Thryonomys; species Thryonomys swinderianus. Next base: position 164,247 of record PVIC010000017.1, read on the forward strand.
ACATAGTGAGCTCAGGGCCAGCCTGGACTACAAAGCGAGACCCTGTCTCAAAAAAAAAAACCACTAAAAAATAAATAAATAAATACCAACACTTGATTCCACGAAACACTCATCCAATCACATTCTCTTATGTAACTATTTTGGTCCAAACTGATATGGTGCCTTCACCCAAATTATGAAAAAGATTGACTGTTTTACAGTATCTATTAATATCTATGTCAGTGGTGGCCAGCTACTAAAAAAAAAGAGCTTTTGTATATTGTCCAAGTCAGACTTCCGGGTGTTAGTCTTTGTCATATCTTTTGACATATCTTACTCATCATACATGGTACCTATGAGTTTGTTCCACATTCAAGCATAGTATTAGGTACTGACTGGTGTGGAACAGAGGAAACAAATAGGAAGACAGACTTTGGCTTCTGAGAAGCAGGTAATTTACTCTAATATGACCACTTTGTTTCCCTCCTCCGCTTGTCTTTTTAAACGTTGCGATGTATGCAGGCTATGGTGGCTCTTTTTCTCTGCCCAGGAAGTTTTACCTGCCTTTTTTTCAGTGATAATATTTGTACCCTCCTCCCAGTCAGGTGCAGGTATGTGACCCAGGTCTGGCCCAGATCTAGTAACCCCCTTTGGATTAAGTTCAGATCATGTGATCCAAGCAAAGCCAAGCAGAGGCTGATTTTCTCCCCCTCCAGCCACTGTTTTATGAGTGGTAGAAGAAACAAAGTCCTCCAGGGGTACCTCAGCTGGGCCTGCCAGTGACTTTATTCTCCAGCTAGTAGAAAAGTTCCGTCTAAAGGAGGCAATAGCTGGCTTGGTGGTATACACTTGGAGTCCCAGCATTCTGGGTGGCCATGCTAGAGGGATCACAAGTGTGAGCCCAGCCTGGGCAATTCAGCAACTTGGCAATGCCCAGGGGCTTCCAATACCTTCTGCCTGCTGAGGCCTCCAGGACCTCGACCCCAGAGCCATCTCTTAATTTGATCTATATGTATAAATAAGTGCTTGCTGTCCATCTCCTTGGACACCCCATGTGTACCTCATATTAATTTTCTCACTCCTTATCCCCAAACATTATCAGTCTCCTTGGATGATACATTTTACTCAAGTTCTCAAACCAGACAATAGAAGTCCTCCAAGCCACTTTCTCTCTTCCCGACATCTAATCAACAAGGAGCCCATTAATTTCTGTCTTTGGGGTGATTTCTCATCATAAAATTTCTTCTAATCCTAGATCACTTCTCTTTTCTCATTCTTACTACTTAGTCTGGTACCTCTTTATTTCATAACTAGGCTTTTTCAGGTGAGGCTGTTATTTCTGGTCCCAGATTCACACCCATCCCTTCCGATGTGGCATTTCCATTACCCCTTCATAGGCTTCCAAAGTGAGAAGCTGTATGAAATTACTTCCTGTTAAAAATCTTTCAGTGACTCCCTATGGTTTGGATCAAGAATATTCCTTTCACGTGCTCATAGGTGGAGCTTTGGAAAGTGATTGGATCATGGGGCACTGTAGCTGACTTGCTGTTAGGACATGGGGGCTGGTGCGAAAAGGTGGGCCACTGGAGTCATGACCCCGAAGGACACGTCTCCCTTTCCTGGCTACCATGACATAAGCAGTGTTCTTCATGACATAAGCAGACCCTTCCACCATGCTGCTCCTTCCTTGAGCCTGCCAACTATGGGGTAAAACTTCTGAAACCATGAGCCAAAGTCAGCTTTTCGGCCTTTAAATGGCAAGTGTCAGGAACTCTATCTCAGTGGGAGAAAAGTGACTAAGACACTCCCCATTGTTTTTCAAGCTTTTTATATCATGGCCTCATCATAAGCACACTCTGCTTGGCAACACTCTCCTGTTCCCAGACAAGGCTGCTAGATGCTGGAGGTGACCTGCCTAAGAGCTCTGTCTGCCAAGCTCTGCCAAATGGTGCCAAGGATGATAGGGCAGGTAGAATCTCAGCATACCATATGTCACACTTGTTGGGAATTTCTGACTTAGGGATTAGAGCTTGTATCTCTTAGCTTGGTATATGAGGTTGCTACGATTGCAGCGCCATGTTGTCCATCCTTTCCTGTGTACATGCAACTTGGCACTGGGCTGAACTATTAGGAAAGTAGCTTTGTTGGGCCTGCAAAAATGAACTTTGAAATCTATTGGTGTGAGTCGATATGCCTGGGGGGCTTTTGTTGCAATTTTGTTCTGTTTGAAAGAGATTAATGTTGAGCTTCTATAGGAAATCACACACACAATAGAAATAGTATGTTTCCTATTCCTCAAATATATCTTAACTGAAAGTAGGGGTCTTCAGAGCTGGAAGACAGACTTTAACAAAAGGCTTAAAGTATTCAGGGCATTTGCACTACCTCAGGATCTAGTGAGACAGGGAAATACAGAGTCAGAGAGATGGACTTTCTCCTGTGCTTACATCAAAGGAAAGATTTAGAGAAAGACAAAAGGTGCATTTTCCAAAATGGTCCTTTGGAAATTTCTCAGAATGACTGGTGGACTGAAAGAGGAAGAAGGTGAGTTCCAGAGTTAATCAGGTTAGGAGTAACCAATCAATAAAACTCGGGGCAGGGTTAGTTAAGATCCTACTGGTGCCTGTTGGAGAGACTTGTGAAGTAGAAGCATTGTAAATTACTTACATCATGTTTAGCAACACAAAAATCTAAGGACTTATGGTATAGGCAAGTGGGGTTAATATTTTTCTTGCATAAGTGGTCCAGTTGCCAGTATTTGTTACTATTCAGTGTTAGTACCCAAGAGCCCCCAGGCTCTTATTATCTTTCTGCTGTCACAAGATAGCTGCCACAGCTGCAAACATTTATTAATTTTCAAGACAGGAAAGGCAAGGCAAGCTTTCTCCTAGCGAGAGTCTGTATTTTTATGTATAAAAGAAAGTCTGGGGCAGGGTATTTAACTCAGTGGTTCTGGCACCTACCTCGAAAGCACAAAGTCCCGGGTTCAATCCCCAGTACCAAAAAGAAAGTCCATGTAAGACTTCCCCTTACATTTCATTGGCCTACACAGTCACATGCCTACCTGATGTCACTAACTGTCAGGCAGAAAAAGAATGACAATGATCAGCGCATGAGCCTGCCAAAACCATGGGGGAGGAGCTTCCCTTCCTTGATATCAACCCAGGTATAAAACTAGGTCTTCTTAGTAGAGAAGGAGAAAAGGAAAGAAATGGGTGTCAGGTAAGTAAAGAATTCTATGTAATACCTCAGTACTGAAAAATGTGCAGCCCTCTGGTTCTATAGTCTTCTCATTGGCAAAGTCCTATTGTTATGGTTTAGATCTAAAATGTTCCCCCAAAGTTTCATATAGTCAGAGGCAGGGCTTCTGGAAGATAAAAAGATCCCAGGTACATGCTTATCAGTGGATTAATCCATTGGTGAGTTCATAGCAGAAGGTGCAATTAGGAGGTGAGGCCTGGTTGAAAGTGGGTCATGGGGTAGGATGTGTGGCCTGGAAGGGAAGATTCTTGTCCCTGGCCCCCTCTTTACTCTCTCTCCTGATTGCCATGAGATGAGCCTTCCACTATGATGGTTCTGCCATGAGGCCCACTAACCACAGACCGAATTCACCAAAACTATGAGTCAAATTAAATCTCTGCTCCTTTAAGTTTTAAGCATCAGTTATTTTGTCTGTGATGCAAAAGTGACTGGCTTGCTCATCCTTTGGGTTCCTCTCTAGCATTTTCTTCAATATTCATTCTCCAGAATTGACCAGTCCCTCCTTAGAGCTGCCAGCCTAGTAGTTCACACCTCTCCATGTGCTCTCATATTCCACTGCCATCTTTACCTGATGTCCTTGTGGCCCAAGACTTCTTGAAGGAAGTAGATGCATTATATTCATCTTAGCCTCTGATGTCAATCATGATGCTAGACATGGTGGTGCTCAGTTACTGTGGCATAGATGTATAAACAAATCAAGATAGAAAATGATCATGTTTGCTGGCATCATCAAGCATGAAGGCCCACTAAATATGCACAATAGATAGCTATTTGGTTCAGCCACACCTATTTACTAAGGATCTATTGCCTGTCAAGCACCAAGGGCAACACAAGAGAAGCATAATACAGGTCCCATTTGTACCACAAAGATAACTAACAATACAAAATAGCAACTGATAAGGGTCTCATTAGAGCTACAGGAGTGCAGTAGCAGAGAGGAGACAGGACACTAGGACACAAACAGATAGTAATTAAAAGCTACAAGCAATCCAAATCTTAGCTTGATCAGCATTTGCAACCTCTGTGCATCCTCAATTTTGTAATGATGTAGAAAAACAATCAGATTTGCATGTCATTTCTTTGGGTGCTTCGCCTATCTGTCAGAGCACCTGTGGCCCAGTAGTAAAAGGACCGCATGGTAAATAGCAAAGAGGAGACCAGAGAGAAAAAGGGACCTTGATAATTCATAGCTTAGATAGTCAGCTCTTGAGAGCCAATGCCATTTTAACCAGCCATTTGAAGATCAAATGATTCTGTATTTCACAATTGTACTGCCTTTGAGGTCTCGCTGAGGCATGTTATTGGAAGAGAAGTAATTAAAACTACATGAAAGGCACAATGAAATGCACTAAACTGATAATTTCTTAGGCTCTTTGCTGTATGAAGTTGTGTTTTTGGAGTGGGACATATTGAGCATCCCCAGAAGCAATGAGGGCAACACTGAGATGTGCTTACCATTTAGGGGAGCTTGCATCCCTTTAACTGTCTGATGACACCTTTGTACTATTCTCAGAATATTTTCAAATGCATAAAATACAACATATAGGTTCACAAAGGGAGTTAACTATGTAACAGCACAGCTACAAGAGAATTTTTAAAAATCACAACACAATGATGCATATGCTTCTTTAGTAGCAATTTAAACAATAAGATCACGCAGCACTTCTCTTTAAGGTGATCTAAACTAGTAGTAAGTATCCACTGAAACGGCAGCAACAATTGTCACAGGATCTGAAAAGGCCTGTGATTTCTCCTAGTGACAAAAGCACAGGTGTTAGTATTACTACTCCAGTACGTTGCCTATATTTGTAATTATAGAGTATATTAAATTTCAGTTAGAGGTTAAGAAAAATCAAGATATTTTATTCTATCGTCCCAGCTCAGAGAGCTAGGTTAAAAACTGTTGTTCTGGGGCCAAGGATTTAGCTCAGTGGCTCCAGTGTCTGCCTTGCAAGCACAAGGTCCCAAGTTCTATTCCAAGTAACCACATACCACAGTGCTGGGTGTGGTGGCTCACGCCTGTAATCCCAGCACTCGGGAGGCAGAGGCAGGAGGATTGCTGAGTTCGAGGCTTGCCTGGGCTACACAGTGAGCTCAGAGCCACCCTGAACTACAAATACAAAGGGAGACCCTGTCTCAAAAAAAAAAAAAAAAAGAAAAAAAATGTTGTTCTGAGGTCTATCACCCACTAGCATGGGTGTAATAACAAAAATGAAAATTAAAGCAAAGTATGAATGTACAGACAAAAAACACTTTAATTGGAAAATAGAGAATAAAAGGGACTGTAGCTCTGACAGAGATCAATCTAGTCTCCTAATGAAGGAAAGTAAGAGAAGATGGGGAAAAGGCTTCAGTTTGAGGCCATGAGGCTGAGGAGCCAGGTCAGAAGAGCCTATTTACTAAAGAAGAGATGCAGTGTGGGCTGGGGTCCAGTATGGGGGAGCGGGACATACTGAGCCCTTCTACTGTGACTCTGGAGGAGTTCTCACGGCTCGAAGGACCATTTGTTTCCCAGGACATGACTGCTGCCACTTGGAAGGGTGATCCCACTGTGGAGCAGTCTGCCAGGCTCTGTTCTTTCCTGGAATCAGGTGATCACCCGTTTAGGACAGTGGCTGGAGAATCCCAGGGACATCATGACAGCAAGGGGTGGGAATTTGCAAAAGTTGGTGACTTGGATGTCCCTATAAATCCTGAGTTTTGTGTTCCTCTTATCTTGGTGTCCCTAGACTTGAAGGGGGGTGTGATAGGCAGGGTTAAGTTAGGGCTAGTAAACCTGTTTTGCCAAAGTTTCCTTAATGATTAACTGTATCCAAAGTTTTGAGGTATTAAAGGATATGAAATGAAGGACAAGTTTTGTTTTACCTTTGTCTAATTATTAGGCCCAAGTGAAAAAGCATGGGTTTTAGGAAGAAATACTTTTAAGTCTTTAATGACCTCAGAAAAACCCCATAAATCATGCTTTTAATGAGTTCTAGGTTAAGCACCCAGGAGTGTATTTGTTCTTTGTCACATGGTGGGTTCTGTGGTTTTCTGTCCCCACAGTGGTCTCTGTGTCCTCTCTACCACATGGAGATCATATTAATCATTCATGTTTGCTTGTGTTTTTCTGCCATTCATGGACACAGGCCTAGGATGTCATATAACACATATCTTGGTTACTATTTTATAGCTTATATTTTTCTCCTTAAAAAATATGTTCTGAGATAGGTTTAACCATAGGAAAAAGAAGAAACCTATTAGGTTTCCAGTCAGATAAGACCTTTGTTTGGTTAATTTCCATGAATGTCCCTTGGAATGTGGCTCTGTAGCCCTGATGCTGGGTGTTTCCATGTAGTGTTAGTGGTTTTTGGATCCTTCCCACCCTCTTGGCTTCTTGCCTCCTGAGATATGGGGATTTCGTACCAAAGACATGATTCAAGAAGAGGAAACTCATGCTTTGCTGAAGATGTGTCTTCTGGCTACTACAGGCCTCTCTATGAATAGATGCCTCTCTGGAGCAGAAATTGTTTTCTTATTAAAATTCAAATCAAGAACTCCTGTAATTTTTCATATTAAAAAGAAATAAAACTGTGATCATGACTGACTGGAGCAGTTGCTTAGTGAGTGGCATGGTGCATGTTCCACTTTCCTGTTTGTTTTACACCTACGTAAAAGAGAAGGGAGGACAGAGGAAAGAGGGTGAGGGGATGTCCTAGTACTGCTGCCAAGGGTGGACCACTGTTCTGTTATTACAAAAATTAAGTTCCTTTCAATCAATCTAGAAACAATCACCCCAGGCAATAATTCTTCTTCAATGATTACTGTGGTTGATTCAGGACATATGTTCAAAAATGAGCTTGGGTATCTATAAATTTTTTAAAAAGATAAGAACCTATAGAAAAATCTACATCTAAACAGTAGGTAATTGTGCTATTAGGGGAAAAATTCTCAGACAAATCATATTTATGAGAGCAACAAATGCCAAAATATGCAATCATCAAATTGTCGTACTGGAAAGGCTTCTGACCAGTTATACATTTATTATTTAGAAAACAAGAATACACACTAAGGTTAAGAAGATACCTCTGGGAACTTATCTACTTGACTATAAATTGTATTTTTGCCAAATCAGCATTTGTTTACTTGCCTGTCAATCAAAGCTTCCCGAATACGTATCTGTATTTCAATTACAGGACAAGCAGAGCACACACCCTTAGCTATTATAGCTGTTAGCACGATTTTCCCCTTGACTTTGAATTTCTGGAGTTGATCAGAGCATCCCCAAGGTCACTGTGGACAATTAGTAGGTTCTCAATAAACATTTGCTGACTTGAATGGAATTCAAAGATGTGCTGCTGGCTGGAAAGATAAAGCAAGTGATTTTTCTATAAAACTGTAGTGGCAGCATTAAAAAATTTCTGCCAACAACATGAACAATGGATTCAAAAAGCAAGCTTTTAAACTTCGCAAATTACACTGAAGAGGTATGTGTAGCACCAAGGATGGGCAATGAAAAAGTCAGAAATTGACAAAACCATATTTACCCAAAATGTTAAAAAGCTCATGATGTTATTGTTGACTAAATCACATTTTTTTTTCTTTTTGGTATATCTGCAGATTGAACTCAGGGCCTTATGTATGCCAGGCAAATACTCTTACCACTGAGCTATATCCATAGCCCCAGATCACAACTTTCTATGATTTTCTGCTGCCTGGTACAAACCTCCCCAACTCTTTGGGTGGTGACTCCCACTGATCCTGTAGGACTCAGCTTAAACATCCCTCAGTCTGAAAGAGCTTCGCCCATGTCACTCCCTTCTGTGTGATACTCTTTCTTTCAACGCTTTCACTGCCATGTGCACCTGCATACAATGTGCAATCACATGCACTGGCCTGGCTGGCAAGTGTCTCCACCCCTGGCCTGTTCACTGCAGAAAGGCCAGAGCTGGTTGTGTCCTCTGATTACCCTCAACTTCCAGCAAAGGGCCAGCATATACTATACCTACTACATGCTCAGTGAATGAACATGTACCTGCTGTCAATGAATAGAATAACTCACAGAAGTATCCCAGTCTCTGTGGTTTCCACCCACATAGCACATAAGCTACAAGCCCACCAGCACCTAGCAAAGAAGCCCTGTACACAAAAGACTGTACTTGAACTGTGTATTCTCAGTTTCTTCAGGAGCCTACAGTTCATGGGCCTCACCTCAAGAAAATCTTTAAGCAGCCCATCATCACCACAGACTTCCTCATTTTGCTTAGGTTTAGAGAGAAAAGTGTGAAGATGGCGGGGGAGGTTACCCTAAGAGCAGCTGTGGTGTTAAAATGGAGGGGGAAACGAATTACAGAGTCCACTACCCTTTTGCTAAGATATTTCTATTTTGAGATTTCCTGGGGAGGCAGGAAGTACATGCTTAGTCTTCAAAGTATCTAGGTAATCAACACCCTAACACCCAGGGTAAGAAACATAGGACTGACCTATAAGTTTTAAAATTCAAGGTCAGACATGGAGTGTAACAGTCAACTTCACGTTGCTGGGACACAATACCCAACATCCACAAATGAAAAGAACAGCGGTTTAATCTGGCTCATGTTTTGAAGGAATCCAGTTCACTACTGGATGTTCTGAGTCAGAAACATCTTGGTGGAAAACGTGGTAGAGCAAAGCTGCTTAGTTTATGGGAGCAAAGTAAAATGCTTGAGGGAAGGAGCCAGGAACCATATTTAGAACCTCCACAATCCACCCAAACACACCAGGAAGTGTGCTTTATATTCCCCCTTTATATTCCTTTATATTCTCCCAAGCAAATCAAGTTGATAATCAAGCTTAATCATCAAATGGAGGAAAGAAAAAAATGAAAGGAGTTCTAGAACAGATCTCTTGAGACTAGCAGGAGAAACACAAGCAAGGCTGAGGTCAAGGAGACAAAGAGCAAGATGGGGTGAAGCTTCCTGTTCTCGCAGGAAAAGCCCATGTATTGACAGTAGAAGGTGGCTGGTGGCCAGCAGCTGGGCAAAACCTCAAACTGACACGCAGGCCATGTGCATCAAGGTAGAAATGTCACCAAGTGACTGAATCCCAGGGCTGCTTACAAAGGGAGCCCTCCTGCTGGCTACCATCTCCCTCCTACTTTAAATGCACAGCCAACTTCTCATAATTCTTTCACACAAGCTCTCATGCTTCAAACTCACAAAAGTAGGCCCAGCCTCACAGCTTTCTAGTTCAGAGAACAGCAAATAGGTACAGGGAGGTCAGTGGATGGGAAAGCCAGGGTGCTAAGCCTCTGCTGTATTGGCCAACTGAGCACAAGGACCCTGCACTGGAATAGGAAGAGGCTTCTGGGCCATGAAAGTCCCATCTTTTCGGCAGAAAGAGACTTTTCCAGGCCAGAGATGACCAGAGAAAAGATCAGGGAACATGAACAAGAACCACGGTGCAGCTGGCCCAAGCTGCACCCATGTATGAATTACCAAAGGGCATCCCTACCCCTGCTTCAAGATACTCTGCTTACTTCTGCTGGGCCTCGTCATGGGCTGGATTCTTGGAATAAGACACAATGCTACCATTTGCCAGAGGGCTGTCATACTAGATACACACCAACTGTGTTTATTCTCAATGCGGTATCCTTTAGATGGGATGCCCTTCTGCAGTACTCCACTTACACAACTGTACTGAGTGGTGCTGTCAGAAATCCAAAGTTTCTCGTGTGCTTCAGTGGCATCCAGCTGTGACCAGTCAGGAAGACAAAGAATTAATCTACGGAGACTCTTCCAGCCAGGTCTGTCACTGTAAGTTCGAATGGAGCTTACAGTGGGAATTATGAGTTTTCATAATTGATTCACGTAAACAACACACTGAGAACTGTCTTCTACTAGGTACAGATAGCCATCTCTTAAGACAGTGCTCTGGGCAGTGGTTTTAAATACCTGTAGTGCAGCATCTCCAGCCTCCACTGTTTCTGGTTCTCTAGGTCTGGAACAAAGTTCTTATGTTCATTTCAGATAGTACTTTTCATAGGAGTTGAAATCTGAGACTATTTGTCTCAGGGGAAGAGATTTGAATTTGCTGCATAGGAAGTTCAGATGGTTGTATCAGAGCCATCCAAAGCTGAACTTCCTGCTCCAGTGTCCTTATCAGTCCTTAGCAAAATCATGATCCTTAGCATTTCTTTTCCTGTTATGACCAATCTGTGATGCACTGAATAGACAAAACATAATTCAAGGGTAAAAATTAAAGGGCCTGTTGTCAGAAAGGTAAAACCATGATATTTCAAAAGAAAACCATCAGCAAGACAGTACCTTGGTATAATTTTATACATCTGTAATTTGTGTATAGTAAAGGTTCCACACTAATTAAATTCTAAACACGAATTGGAGTGTGTGTGTGTGTTGCTTCAAATGCAGAGTATGGTAGTAAATGCATTCAATTTCTCAAATTTGAATATTCCCATATCAAATGACTACTGATTTACCCCTTACCAATCTCTTAGTATTATCTCTGAGATGGAGAATAAATACCTTGAATATTTCTTCTTGACCCATGTCTGGGTCTTTCAAATTAAGTAATAGATAAAACTAGAATGAATGTCCTACAATTCCTGGGGGACAGCACCAGTTATTTTGGAAATAAATATAGCTGTGTGCAGTCAAGTTTCCATTTTTCCAGAATTACCTAGCTACATGGCAACTGCCCACACAATTACAGCTGAGTTAGAGTATTTTGAGCTCCACCCACTCTCAGCTATTTTTAGCATGGTGGGACAGAGGCAAGCAGACTATGTGCCATCCAAGTGGAAATGCCACCAAAGGGCCGCTCAAGGTGGGGTCCCACTGCTGGCCACCAGCTCCCTCTTGCTGTAAATACTTGGGTTACTTTCCAGAATTCTTTCATCCCAGAGCTCATCCTTGAAACTCACAGAAGTAGAACTGGCCTCTTATCACTCCATTTTGTGAAACAGGAAACAGACTCAGGGAAGCCAGTGAATGGGAAAGGTGTGAAAACATGACGCTACTCTAGGAGTATTCATTGGTACAGGCTACTATGAAATTTTCTTGATGACCTTGTCGGGTGTCATGTACTTCTAACCCAACCATAAGACTACCAAAACTTTATAGCCGTTCCAGCCCCTTGCACCTTATGGAGAATGATTGTCCAGCCCTGATCCTTCAGAGGTCCTTGAATATCTTCCAAGTTTTTTATAAATCTGTAAGACACTCAGAGGTTAGCATAATATCAATTATGTAATGAAACACTTTTACAGTGAGTGGGCAGGATTAGGAGGTCAAGGTCCTGGGTCATTATCCTAGGCAAATGGCTGGACTCTGCGAGAAACCCTGAGAGAGCATCTGAAGGTTCACTGCTGTCTATTCCAGGCAAATGTAACTGGTGCTGGGCCTAAGCAGCTGACGGATACTAAAGCAAGCATTACCACGATCTTAGTGGGATAAGACCCCATAGTTTGCACTACCATTAGCCAGGAGAGCAATGTCAGACTCAGGGGCACTGATGGGGAACAGCACTCCATTTAACTGTCTGTCATCCACAGCCACTCTCCATGAGCCATCCACTGCTTACTGGTGATACTAGACTGCTGAAAAGACTGTGGTCTGGGGAGACAATTTCTTCACACCTGTCTGGTGGTCTGTGCCATGAAGTATGAACTACTCTGTCTGAGGCAGATAGTGTTACTTGCTCCCAGTTTGCTCAGCCCCACATCTCCATCAGTAGAGTCCATACTCACAGGGGGTTTTCTGACTGTGGTATGTGCTGTGCCCTAACATTGTGTCTTCCTGTAGTATAAGTTTGGTCTTCTTTACCTGTACACATCTCAAGCTCTAGACTTTCCATGAGATGTCTGTTAGGTTGACTCAGCAAATCTGTGATTTCAGCAGAGTCCTTTGTGATTATTCTCATCAGGCACTTATGCATGAGAACCTTTCCCTTAAACCTCCCAGCTCTACTTGACTGACACAAGTGATTCCATCAAACAGGGATCCTCAGAAAACCTAGACTAACATTCCTTCCCCAGCTGAGGTCTGCAACTGAAAAGGGGACTCACAACTCCCAATAGTCCCTTCCACCCCAGTGACCTCGCTCAGAAGCACAGTAAGTAGTGACCTGGAAGAGTTAGAAGCTGCACTGCATAAGCTACAGTGTGGCCTAGGGGTCACCGGGAGAAGGCTGACGGGTTTTAGGCCTCCCAGGAGAGCTGGTCAGAGAACAGTGTTATAATTTAGATTGCCATTTTCTGGCCATTGTTCTTCACCCCCTAGTCTACATTGGAACCAAACTGTATAGCAACAGAAAATAAGCTGTTTCTTCATCAAGTTATCAGGGTCAAACTGTTTCCAGTTATTAAAGATACAGCCTAATGGTGAGTTTGGAGGGATCAGCAAGATGTTTCCTGTGGAGAGAATAAAAAGAAGACGAGGCCTAGGAAGCTTCTGAGGGTGCCCCTATAGGAAAGTGGAGACCTGTTGAGCTCTGCGGTGTTTTCCTAGAAGCTCGAGTTTCACGTGGAAGGTGCCCTATTGACATGTAATTGTCTGACTCATGCCTGTAAGAATACAACCAGACAGTTAAGGCAATTACACGAGATATGGGGTCTCCTTGTCTCCTGACTGGCTCGCCATTGGCAGTCCTGTTAGAAAGAGACTGGCAAGTAAGATCTCAAAGAACACAGAGTACAAGAAGGGTCAGGAGGGCCCATCAAAGCTCTAGAAGCCAGGTACTCCCTCAACTGCTTTACCTCATTGTGGTTTATGCAATACTAGAGAATGCAATGATGCATGGCTTCTCCAGAATGGCTCTATACAGTTATGAAAGAAAAAGGTCTCATTTAAGAGAGCGGTCACTCTGTTGGGGTGGTCACAGTCCTTCTTTTCTAGTATTATTTCCCCTTCCTAGTCAAAGCTGATTCGCATACCCTACTGGTGAGGATTCAGGAGTCAGATCACATGGCTCCATCCTTATCTGCTATGTGATTCAATTAGAAAACCAATCCTTGCTTATTTTGTCATTAAAATGACATGTCTAACTCTTGCATTCCATGTAGGATGCATTGTGATGCTGGATCTATTCCCACATACAAGTAGAACATAATGCATTATTACCATCATAAAATAGCACCACTAGATTTACTAGTTCCAAATGTTTTCTCCAAATTAGTTTTTAATTTTGAGTCCCTGTATTATTAAATATTCCATTTTCTAGTGGCCTAATGTCTTGTCCATCCCTGGTAGAGGCATGGTTAGGAAGCATGTTTTATTTCCCTTAGCTATTCAAGCCAGGACACTCCAAAGTGTTGAAGATGGGAGAGAGGGAGAGAGGAGGAGAGAGAAAGGGAAAGAGGGAGGGAGGGAGAGAGGGAGAGAGGGAGGGAGAGAGAGAGAGAGAGAGAGAGAGAGAGAGAGAGAGAGAGAGAGAGAGAGAGAGAGAGACCCTGGTTACTTAATGTAAATAAATTAAACACAATTTAAATTCAGTTCCTCTATCACACTGGTCACATTTTAAATGCTCAATAGTTTCATGTGGCAAGTGGCTACCATGACGGTCAGTGCTAAAAGAAACATTTCTATCATTGTGGAATGATTTCTATCATTCTTCTGGATAGGCTGCTTCAGACATTCAGACAAATTAGTTTTTCCTTATGATACATTCATGTTTAAGTCAGAAAACAGCCCTGTAATGAGAGAGCCGGAAGGCTAGGCGAACCAGGCTATTCTACTGTTTTGCACTTGTCATCCAGCCTGAAGGAAGACTGGGGAGTAGCCATGGAAATCACTCACTGGAGGAACTGGAAACGCAGATGAAGCCTTCCAATGGCAGCTAGGATGATGAAGACCCCTCTCTGACCCTCAGAAGCATCCAGGAACAAATGGAAAACATTTTAACACAACACTAAGACTGGTGATACTTTCTATCCTATTCCAGCCCCCTGAGGACAACTGCCAATCTCTGCCAGCCACTGTCACCGCTAGTATTTTAGGACATGCCCACATCTCAGGTCATAGTTGAGCTGAAGGCAAGGTCCAAGCAAATTCTGTCATATGCCTTGCTTTAGTAAGAAATTCTCTCACCATGCAAGCATAAAACAGCTCTGTAATCTTGATAAAGACACAAGTCTCTGTCCTTGTCTGAGTTTTGGTCCACTTGGGTAAAAGGGTGTTACAGGCCAGCACTTGAGGCAGAGATCTGGTCCCCCACAGCCCATGTAATAATCCCAAGCTGGTGGCCTGAAACTCATGCAGGACCAGGCCTCAGGTGCCATCTCAACAGGTCAGGTGTGCAGGCTTGGCTTGATTCTCATTCCTTACTCATTATAGGCACGCACACGTGTGTGTGTGTGTGTGTGTGTGTGTTGAAAGTGGGGATTATCTCTGAGCTACTTTAGCCAATCTACACATCTTGACTATCTTTAATGAGAGTCACTTACAACATGCAGTACGCCATTTAAGTCATTTCTTTCAGCAATAAAACACAAATGTTGACATTCAGTTTATGCATTAAGAAATCACAGATTACAGACTGAGATATCCATAGCAGTGTCAGCCCAGTTTGATCAAATGCCAGCTGGCCTCCCTCTGATGGGAATTCCAGAGTGACCACGTGACAGGGACAAACTATCAGCTGGTATTTGCTAAAGTATTTTGGAAGCTACAGAAGTATACCATGTACCAGGACAAGTTAGGTAGGGGGTCCTGAAGTAACAGATTCCATCTGCCCTGAAACCTGGATTGATTTTCCTAGTCTCTATCTTCAGCCTACATTCTTTCAAACGTGGTGGTGTATGTGCGCATGTGTTCCCTGAAAGCTTACATCAGCATCCTGTAGCTTTTACTCTTCTGGTTTTAAGCTCAGGGCTCTGCCCTTTACTTGTATATCTTTCAAAATCTCAATTGTTTCTGACTCTTTGAGAAGCCTATTTTTGTAGACCAGATCTGGAATAATTCTTTGTACTCCAAATAAAATTCTTATTTGTTAAACAATTATCATACAGTTTTTGCTTAACTGAACTTTATCCTTTTTTAAACACTTGTTATGTTTGCTTAATTGTGCTTCAAATTCCAAATAACTAGGGACAGGAACCTTTTTTTTTTTTTTTTTTTTTGCTTTTTGAGACAGGGTCTCGCTTTGTAGTTCAGGCTGGCCCTGAGCTCACTATGGCGCCCAGGCAAGCTTTGAACTCAGCAATCCTCCTGTCTCTGCCTCCCGAGTGCTGGGATTACAGGTGTGAGCCACCACGTCCGGCATTGTGGTATGCAGCGTTGATTGTTGGTGGGCATGTCTCCACGCCCAGCATTATATGTGGTTACTGGTGATCAAACTCAGGACCTCGCGCTTGCGAGGCAGGAGCCGGAACCACTGAGCTAACTGTCTGGCCCCAGGAACCATTTTTGACTGAGGACTGAACTTAGGGTCTCAGACCTGCTAGGCAAATGCTCTACCACTGAGCCACACCCTCCAGGCTGGTAAGTACACTTCTTGAAGGATTTCCCTCCCCTTCACTCCCCTCCCGTTCCTCTCCTCCCCTCCCCTTCTGTGTCCTTCCCTCCTTTTCCTCTCTCCCCTCCTGCCTCTCCTCCTGCTTCTCATTATTTCCAGGATTTCATGCAATAACTTCCCCTTATATGCCACCATGAAATGATTACTGGATAGAAGAAACATGACTGACTTAATCCTATCTAAGTGTACAGTTTTTTGTTCCAGTAATAGTTTATAGAATGGAAGGGTATTGCTCATATAATAAGCCACATTTTCACAACTTTTACTAGGGGAAGACTCCATTCTAAATATAATGTACATTTCACCTTTTTTATTAATTTAATCTTTACAACAATCCTGCACAACAAATACTGCCATCTCTTTTATAGACTAGGAAACTGAGAAGTTAAATGACTTTCTGAGTGTCACCCAGTCAGAAATACGACAACCAGGACTTGGACTCAGATATTCTGGCTCCAGAACAGGTGCCTGTTCCTTCTACATTATGCCTTCTTTAAAAAATATTAAATAGAGGAAAAATAGACTCTTTATCCCTACTGCAGACTCTATACCAAAATAGCATTCTCAGTGGCTTCAAGTGACCCTCTGCCAGTCAGATGGCTAAAATGGGCAGACAGTGTGGGAATCCTGTGGCTCTGAGCCACCTTTCACCATGGAGAGCCATGGGAATCAGCTGGGGAAGACAGAAGTCTCTTGTTTATCTCCTGGATGTGCTTATGTGATCATCAATCCTGATTCGTTATCTTCATCAGATTAATGAAAGTTGATTACAAAGCAAGCTCTAGGTGTCTGGGTGGTAATGTGGCCTTGGATACTGTGTATGGCTCCAGCCTGTTTCCCTCCAGCACTGCTCCCCGTTCCACTTCTGGGCCATAGGAACTGAAATGCTCTGCTCCACCACATCTTTCCGCCATGATGCTCCTGCATTGCAGCCAGCTAAACATGGGCTGAGCCCCTTGAGGCAAATTAAACCTCTTCATTTAGGTTGTAGGTGTTGGGTAATTTGTTCAGTAACAGGAAGGCTGACTAACACAGTGGATGTGTGAGTGGCTCGGGAGGAATTGACAGGGCACAAGGGTGAATCAGTTGAGAAGCAGGGAAGAAAAGCAGGTAAATGACAGGGGGCTTCCTTCTGCCTTGGTTGGGATAGCCCCAGAAAAGCACGAGTGGGCGCTGGTTAGACAGCAGTGTTCTCTGTCCTGTGGTCACTGGTTATTGCCACACAGGGATGTAGACAGAGCCTGCGGGAACTTCCCATTCTTTTAAAAGAATAAGAACCAGAAAGCTCTGTGTGTGTGTGTGTGTGTGTGTGTGTGTGTGTGTGAAAATTTCCAATTTTTAGAACAAAACACCTTCTCTCTATTAAAGCTTAAATCCATCCATTTGTGAACTCAGGTCAATCAATCTGAGAGGTTCCAGCGTTCTGAACTGTAAAGATTTTTTCATGATCTAGAAATAAATGAGAATGTCTACATGTAAACTACTGCACTGAACCAACTGATTTTCCTGGCCCTTTCCCAGCAGCCGACTTGGATTTGTTGCAGAATTCCTACTTATATTTTCCAAACATCATATATGTATGCACCACTTCACAGTTTTTAAAATCACATTTACATATCATGCATATTACGCTTTACTTAATACTTCTCTCTACTGGCTCTGTGTTAACTTGCCTTTTAAAACCTAAGGCTGCTGTAGTCAGTAATAAAATCACAGTTTGGATGTGCTAGACATAGTTTGCTCTAAATGCATTAAAGTAAATAGACAACTAATGGAATTAACATTGTGTATTCTGTCTACCACTTAAACTCATCCTCTGGTTAATACACCATTCATGGGCAGTAAGGACAGCTCTTTAGAAAGACACCCTTCAGTCAAGGCTAAAGGGAAATGTTGGAGCAGAGACATTGTGCTGGGCTGGGAAAGAGACTAATTCTATTCCACTGGATAAGAAATATGGGAATTTTATAGTTTCACAGTTAAAGACATATGGAGGTTTTATTAAAGAGCTCCCTGCCCCCACCAACCATTTAGAAAAATCTCTGCCTATCTCCTATATTTCATTTGCCTGTTATCTCCCTACCACTAAAAACAATTTGCATGAAAACAATCACTCTTTGCTCACAGGAGTCCTTGGGCTCCCGCTGGTTTCTTACTGGCTCAGCCCGATGCTTTGTCTGGGGTTTAATCACAACCCCCTGCTTAGGGTTCAGTTAGGAACTAGCAACTTATGGAGCCCAGCTGTAGATGTGGGGAGGTGGCATCTCTGTCTGGAATCCTTGAGGGCTGCTTCCCAGGGAAGGAACTCCTCGAAATGTACCCAGGGGAGGGTGGAAATGAAGTAAGAATGCAGGGAGGTGGGGATTTAATTTTATAGAGTGAATCATACAAAGAGCTTTCTGCTGCAGGGTCAGAGAAACTGGGAGTTTGGGGTAGCTGATAGGAAAGAGTCCTTGTCCAATCATTTTGCCTGGGGCAGAACTGTCACAGGATATTTGCCATGGTTCAGTCCTTGCCACCTTAGTTGATAATATCTAGATGTTTGTGAGTGGAGCTTACACTATTGATGTGAGCAGGAGAGAGCATTCTGGGGATTATTTTCTAGGAGTGATGACAGCTGTTTCTTTTCCCACCTTATTTTTTTTAAAACTACTTTAAAAAAATTATAAAAGAGCCAGGCGTGGTGGCTCACGCCTGTAATCCCAGCACTCAGGAGGCAGAGACAGGAGGATTGCTGAGTTTGAGGCTTGCCTGGGCTACATAGTGAGCTCAGAGCCAGCCTGAACTACAAAGCGAGACCCTGACTCAAAAAAAAAAAAATCATAAAAGAATTTCTTCAGGACAGAGGTCATGCTGGTTTTGTGCCCACCATTGAATTGCTAGAAATGCCTAGCAAATATCAAATGCTTGACTATTAGTTAAGTTAAATCAACTTATTTAAATACAAATTTAATTTAATGTAGTATAAAAAAATAAAACTTCCATTAATGCCCCCAAGAAGGACAGCCTATTACTATTTGATGAAATCTTCTAGCTGACTTCGTCTTTTTCTTTGCATACATATTTTGTTCCATGTGAAGCTGAGACTGTGCCTTATTTTATATTCTGCTTTTGAAAATTAATGTTATATCATGAGAGCATTGGTCTAGAAAAACATCACTCATGATGACTGCATGCCACTCCTACCTGTGTGAAGGTGCCATGGTTTATTTAAGCACAGCCATGGCATTCAGGATGCTTTGAAGTCTTGACTGGGACTCAGAACAGTAAGTGTTCATTGTGTTTGTGGGCTCCTTTGAGGCAGCAGTCTCTGCATGTGACCCCCAGATACTAGGATGGGGCAAGCTCCTAGTTAATGTCTTAGTGAAGTGCTAGTGGTGGAGGACCCGGGAGGGGAGAAAGCATTAGGATGTGGAGGCAGGCTAGGACTGAGTAGTCTTAGATGCCAAGGGAGAGATCTTTGGAAAGGAGAAAGTTGGCAAGTGTCCACTGGGGCCCTGGCCCATGTCAGTAGACTGTTCTGGCTCAGGGGCTTCTTCCAGTTCCTCCAATATGGCCCCACCCTGTCCTTCTGCAGAGACCCCACACATGCTGTTCTGGCTGCCTGGATCCCGCCACTGACTTCAGGATCCTTGTTTTTCAGCTCGAGTGCAATCTTCATTCCAGACTGGGCTACTTCCCTTTATTATGCACTCTCAAAATCACTATTCTTCTTTGTAAACAAGGTCTATTTATTTCTATAATCCTTGATTACTGCACATCTCCATCACTGTGAGTCTTGAAGATAACTAAAAATATGCTGCATGAATGAGTGAAGGTGCAGGGCTAAAAGATACTTTAAATAAATAGGCAATAGATATGAGCATACAGATAAAGAAGGGCAGGTTGAGGAGTCTTGCCAGCTTCCCTCCTCTCTTGCTTGTGCCCAAGGAGAAGTATTTTCGAGAAAGGCATTTGGGAACATGGCCTGGCAGGTCTGTGTGGGGGCACAAGTGCATCCCAGGTATGCCAGCACAGCTCTTCCAACATGGGGCAACCATTAAAAGGAAGGAATGTAGGGGGCACTTCTTCTTGCACCCTAGTTCTTCCTATTGAGAGAAGCAGGGATAGGATGTCTGAAGGTCCTTCATGCATGGCAGTCAGCCAGACATAGTCAGGAGAGAGGGGAGACTTGTGAGAGCTACCAATGAAATAATTGTTGAGCATTTGGGGACTTTTCTGGTGACGATACCATCAGCCATGGAAGAATCCATTTGTAATAGCTCCTGCTTATACATTATTCATGGAAACAGGAAGACAGAGCTGATAGCATCAGAATGATGCCGCTGTCCAGCAAATCTAATGACTGTAGCTTGAAGGCATGCATGGAAAAAAAATTATTTTTGGCAATTTGAGGTTGGGAAGCCTTACAAAGCTAGCCCAAACTGGAAGAGGTGGTGAGCGCTTCCTCGGGAAGAAGGTATGGCCTCCCACAGAAACACCTGGTTCTCAGTGGCACCTAAGCCCTCCTCACCCTTTCATTCCTCTAATGGAGGAATTGATGCTGCTCTTGTTAAACAGCTCTAGGTTTTCAAATCAGTCTCTATTTTCATACCTGTCCGTCAAAAGGCAAGGATAAGAAATAGGACTTTGTGGATTTCAATACAAATTATTAGCTTCTAATCTCTTCAAGCCTAAGGGACAAGAGCTTTTTAAGTGGTGAGAGTATTCTGCTGCTGTTGAAATCTGATGTTTCCCCCTCCAATTCTGAGTTATTACAACTCTGCAAGATTCATTCCATCGTAAAATGTCTTCTAAACCTGCTGTCCCAAAGCCAGGAGGTTAGACTGTAGGAGGGGAAGAAAGAAAACTGGGAGAGGAGGCCCTGCCGGTTATCCCAGAGGTAGCCACAGTGTGAAGAAGGTAGCTCACTGATTCCTAATTTGCTATTTTGCAATGTACTTATTCACTTTGCAATTCTTAATTTGTTACATTTTGACCTTTGTGTAGAATGTTCTGGATGGTTCAACATGGGTTTACACATTTCCTCACATTCATCCCACAGCTATGGTGAACATATGTCTTGTCAAAAGTATTTGTTTACTTGTTTTTTTTTTTTTTAGACAGGTTCTCACTTTATAGTTCAGATTGGCCCTGAACTCACTATGTAGTCCACACAGGCCTCAAACTCTCAGCAATCCTCCTGCTTCTGCCTCCCGAGTGCTGGGATTACAGACATGAGCCACTATGCCTGGCACTGTGGTATGTGGTACTGGGGATCAAACTTGGAACCTTGTGCTTGCCAGGCAGACACTGGAAACCACTGAGCTAAATCCCCAGCCCTGTGAAGAGTATTTGTAAACTGAAAAAAAAAAAAAAAAAAACCCACCTGGTTTTGCTCTCTGCCTTAACACAGCCTGTGCAGGCAGTGAGACACATCTCTGTTTCATTGTCTCAAAAATGTTTTGAAATGTGTGCTAAGAGGGTTCTCAGATAATCAGATTTTATTTAAATAATTTATTTAAATAATAATATTTAAATAAATTAAATAATTAATTTATTTAAATTTTATTTAAATAATCTTATTTGGATCTGTATTATGTAGCCATAACTAGCTCTTCTAACTTATAATTCCACTGATACTTCCTGGAAGATTAGTGAAGTCGACTTAAGGAAAAAATATTAATAATACACTCAGTGAGGAACGTGGCAAAGTCACAAAACTGGTAAATGAAAATAATAGTCAACATTTATATGATGTCTTAGATACTTGCCGGTGGTGGGAGAGAATATCCAACACCCTCAGGTTAAATGAGGAGAGTTATTTGGGCTCACACTTTATAGAGGTTTCAGCCCAAGATCGGCTGGCTTCAATGCAGACGGTCATGGATAAGGGGCATGGCAGCCAGGCAGCACAGCATAGCAGGGGAGAAACAGGTCATGGTGTGGCTGCAGAAAGTACAGAGAGGGATCAAGGGAGGAGGAGGGAGCTAGACCTTCTAGGCCACATTCCCACTGACCCACCTCCTTAGATCAAGCTTCACCTCCCAACATCACAGCTAGCTATAAATTGATCAGTAGACTAATCTACTAATGAATATCAGGCGCCTGTGATCTAATCACCTCCCCAAACTCCCATCTATGAGCACGAGGCTCTGGGGAGACATCTAGATACAAACCAGAACACAGGGTACTCGGTAGGGGACATTTCACTTTTTTTTTTTATACTAGGGATTGAAACCAGACCCTTCACATTGAGCTCCAGCCCCAGGCCTTGTTAATTTTAATTTTGATGGAGAACTCACTAAGTCAGTAATTTGTCCAGAGTGGGCTCAAATTTACAATCCTTCTGTCTCAGCCTTTTAAGAGTGCTGGGATCTATGTTCTTCTTTCCAAGTGTTTTTTTTTTTTTTTGCAATTTTTGCATAATCTTTACAATTACCACCAGGCACAGCTGTTATCCTTATTGTGCCAATAAGGAAACAAAGCCCGGAGAGCTTAAGTAACGTGCTTTAGTGCAACAGGTACTGGATTCTAAACTGGGCAGCTGGCTCCTGTGTGCATGTTCAAGGTACTGAGACTTGGGAAACGGAGCCCAGAGGCCAATGACCAATAGAAGGGGGAGTCAGAATAGGTTCACGGCAGAGATGACACTTGAAGCAGCTCCTAAAAGATGAGTAGTGTTCACCTAATGGATAACTGGCAAAGCTGTTTGTCACAGACAACACGGAAGCTTGGTGTATTTGTGCTGAGTGGTCGGGGGACATGGGTGGTGATGAGGCTTGGCGGGGCAGCAAGGGCATGTGACATGGGAAGGGATCAGGACCATCACCCAACCCTGTGTATCCATCCAGAATTCCTCATGGGACACAGATCAGTTCTTCTCTGGAAAGATGCCTTGATGGTCATGTGGAGGCTGGGTGACTCAGAAGGGCCACAGGGCTCTTCCTCTCTCAGCTGCCCAAGAAATAGAAACTTTACAGCTCCGATGGCTGCCACCTCTGTGGAACCAGCTGTCTGGTTGGCGACACTTGCCTAGTGACGCATAAGCCACCCCCTCCTTCCTCTTCCTTTATGCAAAGCTCTGGTCTTGTAGAGGAATCTAGGTTGCCTGCACAAGGTGAGCCTCTCCACTTCTAAGTCTAGGACCCTAGGAGGCCATCTTACTCTCTCCCTGTCACCAGCTGCTCTTTCTCCTGCCCCTGTGGGAGCTGAGGCAACCTGTTCCTGGCCCCAGGCTGCTGCTCTGCAGACCCAAGTTCCTCCACCAAAGCTCAAGGGCTGGCTGGGGTGGTCTGGAGAAGGACAGATGCAGGGAAGCCTGTTCCACCCTGGCTCCTTCCTACCTTGTTTACCAATCCAGCAGTGTCTGTAACAAACCAGTTAGTGTATTTCAATCTCTACATAGGTGTGTGTCTGGCTTAGTCTAGAATCAGGAAGGGAGGCATGCAATTAGTTCACCTCAGTGACCATTATCACTTTAATCTCATGTGTTGTTGCCAGCCCTGTGTGGACAGGGCTTAAGAAACTTGTTGAAGGTCACAGCTGTGAACAGATAAGACAGGATTCTAACACCTGGCTTTTCTTGCTCTTAAAACAACTTTTTTTTTAGCCAGTTGTAGTGACACTCACCTGTAATTCCACCACTCTGGCAGGCTATGCCAGGAAGATCCTAAGTTCAAGCCCAGTCTGGGCAACTTAGCCACCTGACAAGACCCTGTCTCCAAATAAATAATATATAAAATAGGCCCATGGATGTAGCTCATGGCAAAGACCTGGTCCATCCCTAGCACTGGCCAAAAAATAAAATGAAAAAAAAAAAAAAAACCTTTTTTTAGATAGCTAAAGTTGTCATTAACATTTCCTAATACACTAGTATAAAATGTTAAAATCAGAGTTTAAAGACATATTCTCTCTGCATAGCTTTTGATGTGCAACTAAAGTATTACAAATGAAATAATAATGTGAATGATTAAATTATAATTATGACAGAGGGGTGGCTGCCTATTTGGATAGACTTAAACATTTTATAGAACTCAGTGTTAACACTGGCCAATTTTTTTCTCCCTTGCTTCTTCTCTGAATTTCAATGAATTTTCATCTGCTTATTAATTAGGGCAAATCTTGGGTTGTGCTTTGTAATTAAGGTTTTATGTGTTCTTCCATATCTTACATTTGAATTAAATGTTAATTTTTCAATGAGAAAAATTAGGAATTTGACAACTGCCTTCCTTGCTGGCAGTAGAATATACATGCTGCTTGTCAAAAAAGATTGAATGCCTGAATTTCTAAGATAGCGAGTGATAGATTATTCATCATGAAATTGCACACTCATTTGCCCAATATCATAATCAATTGCTGACAGCAGTTTTCTGGAAACCCATTTGTGAAATACATTTGGTAATCTAGGCACTGAACATTAACTCAAATTCCTTAACTTGCCATTAGTCTTTGTAACTTTCCTTTAGTCCATGTCCTATTTTTCTCTAATCTCTATCAATTTCAGAGTCACTAAAAGAAATAAAGTTATGTTGTATGGGCTCATTTTTTTCCATAGTAGTGATACTTGATCTGATCACATGCTCTAGGGATCCAGTTCTCCATGGCTCTCTTGCATTTCTGCACAACTTGTGAGCCAATAGCCTTTATTCTAAACTATTTTGTCAAAGATGTTAGAAAACAGCCTTAGAAGGCAGAGGTAGTCTTGAAGCCATGTACCTGGCCCATTATAAAATATTTGAGCTCCGGGCCGGAGGGTTAGCTCAGTGGTTCCGGCGCCTGCCTCACAAGCGCAAGGTCCTGAGTTCGATCCCCGGTAACCACATATAATGCTGGGCGTGGAGACACGCCCACCAACAATCAACACCGCATACCACAATGCCAGACATGGTGGCTCACGCCTGTAATCCCAGCACTTGGGAGGCAGAGACAGGAGTTCTCAGCGGCTTGCCTGGGCACCATAGTGAGCTCAGGGCCAGCCTGAACTACAAAGTGAGACCCTATCTCAAAAGCAAAAAAAAAAAAAAAACTTGAGTTCCGAAACTCAGGAGTCCCCTCCTGTGATGTAGACCCTGTAGGTGTAGATAATGCTGCATCACTTTGTGGGCACTGAGTATCTAGGTATACTTCTAGGATAATTTCATGAACTGGGAATCACTATTATTCTCATTTTACAGCTCAGCAAA
The DNA here is from genome assembly GCA_004025085.1 of Thryonomys swinderianus. Taxonomy (NCBI): domain Eukaryota; kingdom Metazoa; phylum Chordata; class Mammalia; order Rodentia; family Thryonomyidae; genus Thryonomys; species Thryonomys swinderianus. The sequence goes on from PVIC010000017.1 coordinate 189,140, forward strand.
CTCAGCACAGAGATCCTAGTTGAGTAGATGTTGGAGCCAGGGTTTGGAAGAGGCAGTATGGTTCTGGCATCTGGGCTCGGCTTCCTCTGCTCTCCTGAGCAGATGGCCCAGAGCTTGCCTTAGGTACTGAATTTCACTTTAAAGATGAAGTGCTGCTTCTACACATCCAAGAAGAGATTGGCCAGATGTAGGGGTAACGCCGCTCTTTCCAAAATTCCAGGGAGTTTCTGTGCATTTACAACAAGCATTTACAGAGCCAGAAAATGCCTCAGTGGCAGCTGTAGCATGGTCCCCAGGTGCTTTTGGTGACTGGCATGGGGACTGGTCTGGGCTGGAGGCAAGGAACAAGTTTTCTTGTTCTCTCTAGAAGCTTCCTCTGGGTAATCCATTTAGGATTGTTCTCTCCCTCCTTTGCTTTACTCTCTGACAGGCAACTGCTTCTTGTCATATTTTCAGTATCACAATTAATAACAACAGTAAATAAGATGGAGATGCAGTAATTTAAAAAATATGCATCAATTCCTGTGCAGTACCTGGTGCCACTATAAGCACTTGGGATACACCAGTGAGGTAAACAAAGTCCTTGCTGACCTGGCCAGGGAGACAAACAATACAGGAATAGACAACTATACAATATGAGATGTGAATAAATTCTGCAAAGAGAAACAGAGCAGATGAGGGAGCAGAGAACAATGAGGAGGTATGTTAGGTAGAAGGCAGAGGAGCTCTCTGAAGAGGTGACATTCTAGTCAAGACTTAGTTGACTAAGAGGTTGACTAAGAGGTGACATTCTAGTCAAGACTTAGCATGACAGATTTGTTGAGTGCCAAATATTTGCAGCACCGTGGCTTTGAGGAGAACACGGTGGACAAAGACAAGCAAGAGAGACAGCAGATAAATAGCAAAACCCAGAGCATGGCCATGGAGGAAGGACTGAGGGGTAGAACAAAGCTAGAAACAGGCCAGAGTGCCGGGGTGGGAGAAGGGCAGGGCAGGACAACTGCAATTGGAGAGCTCAAGGAGGGTTTCCCTGAGAAGGTGGCGCCTGAGTGACATCCTGAGCAAGGACAGGGAATGGGCTGCAGGGATGGCAAGAGTATCGCAGGTTAAGGCAGCAGTAAGGGCAAAGCCTGACACATGTGAACTGCATCAGAACCTGTGTGGCTAGAGCCGTGAGAACCCAGGGAGCAGATCATGCACAAGCTCATGGTCACAGGGAAGGCCTTTGGCTTTGTCTCCTGTGAGATGGAAACAATTAGAGACATGCATTATCTGACTTATAAAACAAGAGTAGCCCTAATCCTCTTGACAGCTGTCATTTATTAGCACTTCCTGTGTGCTGGCCACAGGGAGGGTTCTCAAGCAGACACAACCTTTATTCCTATCATGCACTGTGGTACAAAGAGCACTTGAGGAGCTCTCCCTGAAATCTTACAGTTCTTCCACACAGGGTCTGTGTTCTTTAATCCCAGCCCAGACTCTGCAAAGCTGGGTAAACCTTTGGCCCACAGGCCTTTCCACAGCTAGGCTCCCACAGAGATGGACAGCTTCCATCTCACTTTTACTGTCTCGTGAGTCTGGCTGCCTGCTGAACCTATCTGTGCCTTGGCCTTTGGCATATAGACACCCCTTCTTTGTTTAAGAGCTTTACCACTGCCCATTCCCTGGCACAGTCCAGTTGTATGGCACATGGCTGCCTCATCAGCTACATCTGTGGGTTGTGTGTCTATGGAATGAGAGGGGAAGAGCTAGATATAGTTTGGTTCACCCTGTTCCTGAAGAGTAACCCCACTTCATGTCTCCCATTTATATACAGGCTATGGTCTCCCGAATTTTAGCCTATCTACGTGGCTTTCCACTTGGATACCCACGGATGTCTAACTGGACATGACCCAATCTGAGGCTCCACACACCTTCACGGCCCTCCTCATGATGATTCCACCCATTGCCCTCCTCCTTGTTACATCCCCAGTCTGGTTATCTATTCAGTCCCATAGGTTCTCGTCTCTCACATCCCTCTGTTCTCACGGCCAATACCCTGGTCCATTCCGTCAGCCACTCTTGCCTACACTACAGAAGTGACCCAGATCTGGCTCTGTAGTTCTCATAAAACCACTTTAGAAGCTTCTTGAAAATATGGATAAAGGGATCACGTGGTGAGAATCTGATTTGGTAAGCCCAAAGTCAGGTCCAGACATCTGCATTTCTAACAGGCTCACAGATAGCAGAGTAGGTAGTCCTTAGGCCACTCTAAAAACACCCCATATATTACAGCAACACATATACACCCTTGTTTGGAGCAGCTCAATTAATAATAGCTAAATTCTGGAAGCCATTAACAAATGAATGGATAAGAAAAATGTGATATTTATACACAATACAGAACTGTCTCATAAAGAACTATAACTTCAGTCACTTGTAGGAAAATGGATGCAGTTTAGATCATGTTAAATGAGCTTAAATATTGTACATTTTCCCTTCTATAAGAAACCCAAAATATGTAATCCCAGCACTTGGGAGGCAGAGGCAGGAGGATTGCTGAGTTCGAGGCTTGCCTGGGCTACATAGTGAGCTCGGGGCCAACCTGAACTACAAAGCAAGACCCTGTCTCAAAAACAAACAAACAAACAAACAAACAAAAAAGAAACCCAAAATATAAGGAGCAAATAAAATATAAAAATAGAAGTATGGACATAGAATTTTCTTATAGGGGATCAAGAGATGGAGGGGGAAAGAGGGGGACAGGATGAGCAAGGGAATGAAGATGTGTTATGCATGGGTACCAATTCCATAAAAGAATGTAAACACTATGTAATGCAACATGTACCAAAAAAAGTGATTAAGACATGGATGGAGAGGGGAGGGAGACAGGAAAGGGGATGAAAAGACAGAAAGGGAAAAAGGAATTAAGATGCATTATGTACCAATTCCCACAGGTGTGTAAACACTATGTACTACAAACATGTAATAATAAAAAAGGGAAAAAAATCCCATGTCACCTAGCTTCTCCTATTCTAGCCTGTGTTCCCATGACTAATCACAAGTGTTACTCCCTAACATTTTTGAACACTTAACACCACAAAACTGTGAACACTTTGTGTGTGTATAGCCACACAATATTATATATATATACATATATATATATATATATATCCCATCAACACAATACTGTCTTTTTCTATACTAACACTTAACTACTATTAATACCCATTTATCCTCAAGAAACTGAAGTTCAGGGCTAGGGATTTAGCTTAAGTGGTACCATACCTACCTTGGAAGCACAAGGGCCCGAGTTCGATCCCTGGTACCAGCACCAAAAAAAAAAGAAACTGAAGCTCATAGAACTATTAAGTAGTCGAAGCCCACAAGCTCTTCCATCCAAAGCCAAGTTCTTAATTTATTTTTAACTGTCTCTCTGGCTCTCATGGTCCCTCACCAAATGATGTTTAGCTCTCCAAAAGTTCCTTGCTTCTTTAGGCTTCTGGCAATTTGTTGTCTGGTCCTCTCTTTCAAATTACCATTTATATCAGTTTTTTACTTCTTTCTAATGCATTCTAAAGTTAGAAACTTACAATTATATCTACCAGTAGCTCCCAGTTTTGTAGGCTAGAAGTCCTCTATTCATGGGTCCCACAAAGCTAAAATCCAAGTGTCAGCTGGGCCATGTCGTCATACAAAACAAAGGGTTCTCGCACTCACTGATAAGTGGAGAATCCAGTTTTCTGGCAGTCTGCTGACTGAAGTCCTTCCTTTGCTGGCTGGCATATAGGGGTTGTTCTCATCTCCTAGAGGCTCTTTGCCTTGCCACATGGTTCCCTTCATTTCCAAAGACATCAGGGGTAAATCTTGCCCAGGACTAAACTTTTCTCTCTTCAAATTTCTAAACGGGGAGAAGCCCAGCCTGTTACAAACATTCCCTAGATTAGGTGAACCGTACCAAAGACAACTGCCATAATTTAAGGTCAACTGATTTGGGAACCTTAGTTACATCTGTAAATTTTCTTCCAGTAGCACTTTAATTAGTTGAATACCTGGGAGAAGATGTGTGTAACGGGCTGGAGACCATCTTATGCAACCCACCATGCCAGCTAGAGATTCAAGATGGCGGAACAGAAGTCGCCAGCACTCCTCTGCTTCTCACACCTCAGCTCCCGGAGTGGCTGCTTTCTCCACGCCCGCACCGGCAACCCGGAACACCTTAACCTTTGCCCACGAAACGAGGCTACCGTTTTTTGGCCATTTCCACCGAGCTGGGCTTTGACGAGCTTGACAGCAGGACCCAAACCACGGCGCCTCTGCTCCCCGGCACCTGACTGAGGCACATTCGCTGCCAGTGCGCGCGGCGTCCCCAGGCATGAACGCTTCCCTTGGCGTCGCTGCGCTCCGTACCTTCCACTGCGGTAGCAGAACACGCGAGACCAGCACTGGGAAGGAGGCTTGGTTTGGGGCTGCGGGTTCAGAGGTTTCCGTCGACGCGCAATTGGCTGTGGCGCTTCTGAACCCGACGTGAGGTCAGAGGTCAAATCACTCCCCAAGGCCCCACCTCTGAGCGCGGCTGCCCTGGGCCGCGCCGAGCCCGGAGCCTCCTCACAGCCAAACTGAGCCCAAAAGCACCGCTCAGGGGCTGTGGGCCCGCGACGGCGCGTTGCCTGCAAGTCCAGGGCGCAGCGCCTGCCGTGACAGTGACGCGCACAGCCACTAGGTGTCACTCGAGATCCAATAAAGAGACCCGGGTCCTCGCCGTTTCCGCCCGTCCTGGGGAGGAGCCCGGGTGAGGTCCCCAGCTTTGTTATCAGTGGGTTCTCCGCGGACACCGGCTGGAGCTGAAGGGGGACCTCACAGCCAGGATCAATGGGCGAGGGGGCACCTGACGGCCGAACCCCGCGCCCGGTGTTGTAGGCTCCTTTGGTGGGAGTCTCACGAGGGGTTCAAACAGCGCACTGCAGCCCTGCAACTCGGCCTGAAGGGTGTGGGGTCCCTGCTGGCTGCACTTCGGGGTGCCCGCCCCATCTCCTACTCAGAGACTCTGTTCCTGGGCTCCAGCCTCTGGGACGGGGAGGGTAACGAGGCCAAAAGAGGATTCTGCGACTGGTCTCTCGTTGGACGTAGGGACATGGGGTGGGTTGAGGTGCCCTGGGCTTCTCGGGGACCCGGGATATCAACTTCCGCAGTGAGCCTCAGTCTTTTCCCTCTCGCCAGGGGAAATTCGGAGCGGAAGGAGAGGGGACCAGAACGTGCTTGTGAAGGACATCGCCTGGGCAGGGGTCCGAGTCATTTTTCCAGCCTGTCCTCCCTTCCCCTTCCCTGCAAGAAGACATCGGCGAGGTTGGGGACCCACTGCGGAGCAGCCGCGGCGCGCGGGCGGGCGCATTTTCCCTCACACCGGCAGGGGGCGCGCTTCCTCCGCGCCAGCTCCCCGCTGGGCGCCCCCTCTAACCCGCAGGGCCTAGGCCAGCTCTTCCTGGTGCATCGCTGAAGGCCTGTAGCCTTGTGCTGGGATGAGTCCAAAGTCACCTCCTCTGATCTGTGCCCAGCCTTTGAATATACTGTTCCCTTTACCCCGAGCTGATTTACTGCTTCTTGTTTTTAGTTTCTTAAGGGATTATTGAAATTCATTAGCATTTCTTGGAGTTCCTGATAATACTGCTTATTGGGCAAGATGCAGATGTAGCTAAAGATGTAGCTGGCTCAGGACGGAGAGTCCTGCCAGGGCACCTCCAAAACTGATTAATCTTATTTATTTTCTTTACACTTTACAAAGGGATTTTCCCATGCAAAGCATGTCCAATTCTATTTGGCAGTCTTTTTCCTCTTTGCATGAAAAGGTCAATTCAATCCTTCCTTTCTTTTTTAACCCGAATCTTATTGTGTCCTCGGGAGGAAAAGGCAGATTTGGTTGCTTGCTGACTTTGGTGTGGTAAAGAAGATATATTAAATATATAATCGCAGAGCACATGAGTTGGGTCACACATGAGAGAAGTTAAAAAGAGGGCCCAGGGAGCATGTGGCAGGGAACCAGGCAAAGATGCCCAAACCTGGTCTCAGCCATGGCTTCCTTCAGATGCCCATGGCTGCTCTTACTCCTTTTCTTCTTGCTGTAGCTGGATAAAAATTACGGTCTCCCAGAGACTGTGAGTCAGTGCTTTCAGAACAAACAAAGAGACCGCCCAGTCTTAGGTGCAGTAGTGAGAGGCAGAGTCAGGCCTGAATCCCCTCTCTAGCCAGACACGCACATCAGTGAACCATTAGCCGTTTTGCATGGTGAAATTCACATTCGCAGCTTCTTCTAAGGCCCCATGGCTAACACAGTCTGCAAACGACGAGAAAGCTCTGGCGTGGTATCTCCCTCTCCTCGTGCTCACTGAGCACCTACTAAGTGTGGGGCTGGTGTGCAGCGCCGAGGACTTGAGCAAGACATTAGAGCCCAGAGGAAGAATGTGCCCCAAACTAAGGACGGCTTCCAGTGTCTGGGATTTATGAGCACTGGAGAATGAGACTTCACAAGTTAGGATTGGGTAGACTAATTAGTCAGAAGATGAAAGCAAACCGTGGCCACAGAAGACAGCAGATCTGAGTTTGTTTCCCCAGTGACATTCTGGAGTCTGAGAGGAAAGGAGAGGTGACGTCACGCTCTGGCTCCGGTCCTGTGCTACTCTGAAAGGATAAAGAGGACACTCACGGAACCCATTTCCCCCTCCACAGCTGCTGCCTGAGGACTCTTTGAAAGGTGTAATTTCGATCGTTATCTTGCTTGTCATCTTCCTGTGGCTTCCCATAACTGGCCAGAGTCCTCACACAGCCCGAAGGCTTTGCCTGCCGCGACACCTGTGCTCTGCTCAGTGTGTGCAAGTCTCAGCTGTCTGACTTCTGTCTCTGGAGTGACAGGTGACTGGACCTGTCTGTCTCCCTCACTTCCACAGCCTTCCGTGGCCAGGAGGATTCCTGGAGCTGCGAGAGCAGATACTCCACGGATACGGGGCCAGATAACTGAGTAGGATTGGAGGAGGAATTCCTTGGAACCCCACCCACCCAAGAAGTTGCCCCTTGTGCTGGCTGTTGTTTGGGTTGTGGAAAACTCTCACCGATGGGGCTGGATCTGGAACGCCAGTCAGGTCGGTGTGCTCTGTGCCCAGCAAGCTCCTGCTTAGGCTGTGGGACTGCACTCCACCCACTCCTACCATAAGCTCCAGCAGAAAGGCGAGGTTTTCCCGCCTGAACGGCAAGCTCCATCACTCACTGTCCTGGGTCAGCTTCACTGGGAATCTGCTGCGGTGACTGGGGCTTGTTTGGGTTACGCCGAAGGGGTCTGTAGGAACAGAAGGCTGTTGATGAAAGCTCTTCATATCGGTACCTTTTTCGTTAGGACAGTCTTCACACTGGCCATGTGGATGCTGGGTGTCCACTTAGATACACCACTTAATAAATCCAGGGTTGGCCAAAGATTAACCTATGCAGGCAGTCTCCTATTCCTGCAGGTCAGATACTCAGCCTGCCCAAATCCCCTTACCTTACAGCATTCCTGTGGGATCACAAGACCCTGGGGGGCCTGGCTCACTGGTACTGAAACAAAGTAGCCCCCTACCCCATCAACAAAACTGCACGATGCATACTGTAAAAATGTAAAACCCAGTCAAATACTGTGTATCCTTGTCTTTAAAAACTAAATCTGAAACAGCCCAATGCCCACTGATGAACACATGGTTAAACACACTGGTACACACATGCAAAGAGATATTACTTAACCTTAATAAAGGATGAAATTCGGTGCTGGTGTGCAGCCCAGTGGTAGAGCGCTTGCTTAGCATGTGCAAGGCCCTGGGTTTGATCCCCAGCACCACAAAAAAAGAAAAGGAATGAAATTTATAGATGTCTAAAATAAAACACTTTGAAAACATTGCACTACATGAAACTAGTCAGCATACAAAAGGACAAATACCCCACTTATGTGAGGCTTCTGGCACAGACAACTTCACTGAGATGTAAAACTGTGGAGACCAAGGACAGAAGAGAGAGAGGAACAGGAGCTATTGTTTAATCAGTACAGGGAGTCAGTTGGGGAGCACGACGGAGTTCTGGGGATGGTGACAGTGACAGAGGCTCTAAACACCTCCTGCAGGTGGAACTGTTCAGTACTTGTCCTTTCCTGACAGGCTATTTCATTAGCAAGATGTCTTCAAGGTGTATCCATATCGGACCATGCATCAACGTGCCTTTCTTTTTAAGAATCCATTGTCTCATAGGGGCCAAGGGAAATTTCCCTCTTCCTCTGAAGGTTTACTGGAATATACTGACAAAATTAAACAAAAGGAAGGGGGTTCAGATTCATCTATGAGCAAGAGAACAAAAATCACAGCAGGAGACTGGTTACTCCAGCTCATTGTCATTCAAAAGCTTTACACATTTTCTTTTCTAGGGAAGGGGGAGAATGGAGAAAGGTAGGTGACTGTGAGCGTTGGGAATGACTCCTGGAGGATGGGATGGAAGGTCCCTGGAGACAGATTAGTTTGTAAAAAGAGTCTCCAGGGACGGGGAGGGAAGCGAGCGCAGACTAAGGGGCGGGATGGGAATGGGTTTGCACAAAGTACGTAGGTTAGATGCACGAATGGAAACATCGCCATGGAACACAGTATTCTGCATGGTTAACGTGCACTAATAATTTAAGAGTAAAAATAAATAAAAGATAAAGTACAATTAAAATTTTTCTCTTTGGGATTTGTATGCGCCTAAGGGACAGAGAGTCATCTTGCAGGAAGTCTGTGCGGTTCTGCCGGTCATTCCTTCCTGAGGTAGATAATGGGATGTCTGGAGGGGACGGAGACTTCCAGTCTGGGCCTAATGCAGATAAATGAATTCCAGAACGTCTCTCCCTGCCCTGGGGGGTGGAGGCAGCACTAGCATTTCCTGCAGGTCAGGTCCTCAACCAGCCCAAATGCCCTTTTCGGGTGGGGGGGGGGTACTGCTCCCTGAGGCCTAGGGGTAAGTGGGTGCCACACTTGTCTATTCACTATGGGCACTCGGTTAGCTTCAGCCTTTTGGCCTCTTGGACAGCGCGCCGTGCACAGGAGTGCGCGAGGTCTCTTCCTTCCCCGCTCCCGGGTCTTCGGGTGGTCACGTTGTCTGCAGGTTCCCGCAGTGGCTGCAGCATTTTGCACTCAGCGCAGCGCACAGTGGCTCCAGTTTCTCCCTCTCCTCGCCAGCACTAGTGATTCTCGGTGTCTTTTGTGGTGGTGGTGGTTCTAATCTGTATCTCATTGTGCCTGTCATTTGTATTTCTCTGAGTTAGTCAAGTTGAGCATCTTTTCATGAACTTATAGCTACTCATATATCCTTTTTTATTTGTATCTTTATTTTTTTGAGACAGGGTCTCGCTTTGTAGTTGAGGCTGGCCCTGAGCTCACTATATAGCCCAGGCAAGCCTCGAACTCGGCAATCCTCCTGTCTCTACCTCCTGAGTGCTGGGATTACAGGCATGAGCCACCACGCCCAGCATATTTCCTTTTTAGAGAACTGTCTTTTCTAGTAAAATGATAAATTTCCTGTCATGTACATTTTTGTATGTTTTCTTTCATCACCATGCTTGGCTATGTTACGACATTTTACCATACTTAAAAACAGATCAAGCCACGTATGGACAAGCCACATACGGTGACTCATGTCTATAATCACAGCATTCTGGGAGGCTGAGGCAGGAGGACCCCCAGATCAAGCCCAGCCCAGGCAACTTAGCAAATTAGCCACACTTTGTCACAAAAGAAAACAAGCAAACAAATTTTAAAAAGATGAGTCATGTAGCTCAGTGTGAAGGCCCTAGGCTCAGTATCTAGTATTGCCAAAAAAAAAACCACATAAAAACTTAAATCTTTTCTTAAATGTTTTTTAAAATTTATCCATGTTATTTTACTTTTTTTTTTTTTTTTTTTTTGAGACAGGGTCTTGCTTTGTAGTTCAGGCTGGCCCTGAGCTCACTATGTAGCCCAGGCAAGCCTCGAACTCAGCAATCCTCCTGCCTCTGCCTCCCGAGTGCTGGGATTACAGGCGTGAGCCACCACGCTGGGTACTGTGGTATGTGGTTATGACACAGGAGAGTTAAGGCATAACTCCCCACCTGAAACGCGAGTTTGTGTTCTCTAAAAATTGAAGAATGAATTTTAGGAATGATGGAGGTTTGAGTAGGAGAGAAAGCTTCTGCCTTAAGAGAGACAGAAGGGGGGACCCGGAAAGTGAGTAACCCCCCACCTCACTTTTTAGAGGGCTTTTATGGAGCAAAGCCACGAGGTGAGGAGGGTCTGAAATAGGGGGTTACCAATAAGATTCAAAAAAGGCAGATGGGTTGCAATTGACCAGTGAGTACAGTAGGGTCTTCCAATAAGATTTGAAAGAAATGGGCAAACCACGGCTAACCAATGATTAAATGACAAGCATAGTTACATTAGCAATTTTCTGATTGAATAGGGTCCAATGAGAAATCAAGCCCTAGAGGGTCTTGCTTATCAGGAGACTCCTCCGGGTGGTTCAAAGTCCTGGCCCACTGTCTGGGGAATTTGCAATTATTGAATTCCCAGGGAGGGGCCGGATCTGGATTTTGACATTCCATCCTGGTAGATGAGGTCTGCCGGTCACTGCTATCTGGAAGTGTAGTTTCTCATTGATGGTGTTGACCTTTGAAGATGTCCTTTTTGCAAGTCTTTCAAGAGCTGGCCCTATCTATCTGGCTACATATGTCTAGCTGGCTGTTCTACCTCTAATAGTTACAGGGGATCCAACCAGGGACCTTGCATTTGCCAGGCAAGCACCAGAACCAATGAGCTAAATCTCCAGCCCTTACTATTTTTCTGGAATTATACTTAAGGTTTTTTTTTTTTTTTTAAGACAGGGTCTTGCTTTGTAGTTCAGGCTGGTCCTGAACTCACTATGGAGACCAAGCAAGCCTCAAACTCAGCAATCCTCCTGCCTCTGCCTCCCGAGTGCTGGGATTATAGGCGTGAGCCACCATGCCCGGCACTGTGGTATGTAGTGTTGACTGCTGGTGGGCGTGAGTCACCACATCCAGCAATGTATGTGGTTACCGGAATCGAACTCAGAACCTTGTGCTTGCGAGGCAGGCACCGGAAGCACTGAGCTAAATCTCCGGCCCTATACTTGAGTTTTTAAAAGTGTACATTATAAATTTGTTTTCATTGGTCTCAGGAGAAGGTGTGTGGGAGCATGTGTGTGCACTGAGGGGCTGAGGTTGTGAAGACGTGTATAAAACAAAGAGACCCATGGTGTGAGGAGCCAGGTGGAGGGGCGGTGGCTCGGTGATGGAGCACTGGTCTAACAAGTCCCAAGCCCTGTGTTCAAACTCCACACATCAAAACAAATAACTAGGAAATGCTCAGGTGGAGAAGAGGCTGTTGTCTCTTTGAAGTTCTTTTTATTTCCTTTACATGCAGATTTTGGAGAAAACTGCAAGTGTCCTGTTTCAAAAAGCTCAGGGTCTGAGGCAAAACTACACTGAGTGTTGCTTCAGGGAGTTGCAGGAACCGAGGCCACAGCCTTGAGGCAGGTGGGCCCTGGGCAGTGTGGAAATTTGGAATCCTCCTTTGTCAGCCTCCCAGAATGCTGAGATTACAAGCATGCACCACTACACCTGGCTAAATTTCTCCCTATATATACACACCTGCAATTAAGGTATCACCTTTTTACTTAAGGGAGGCATCCTGAGACTTGCCTTTCATATATCTGAGTTGCCAGCATTGCTACTCTTACATTTTGAGGTCATTATTAAGGAAAATAACTTACTCATGCACAAGTATTGCAGAGGTGTGACAGTCAATCTGATAAGAGAGAGCTACTAGGTGTTTTCTGGAGGGCAGTATATACAGTATGGATACACTAGACAAAGGAGTGGTTTGGATCAGGGACAGGACAAAGACTTCATGATATTTTTCAGAATAGAACACAATTTAGGATATATAAATTATTTTAAGAATTTTCCATTTAATATTTTTGGATTCTCATTGACCACAAGTAAGTGAAACCACATAAAGTAAAACAGAGGATAAAGAGAGTTTATTCCATTTCTCTTTGATTTCTGTGAACCTTGTCCACCTTTTAATATCCATTAATGCCTGTCTGTTGCACAGTTCAGTAAATATTCTCATGGGCTAATATCCTCAATCAAATCACCATTTTTTTATATTCAATTTTTGTATCCCTATGTCTATCCCACATTCCTTTCCTTCCTGGTAGAATTATGGATAATACCAGATACTCAATATATACTTGTTAAAAGATTTAGCATTTTTAAATAAAAAATGAGTAAGATAAAAAATGAGTAATGATGGAAATTGATTTACTAAAGAATAACAAGAAATTTATCTACTCTGGACTAGGCACTAACCTTTTTCTCATAAATAAATTTATCAAACAGAAAGTTTCTGTTTTAGAAATGAGAAATTGAGGCTAAGAGAGGTTACAGAACTTGTTTAATATCACTCAGAAAATCAGTAATAGAACTGGGATTCAAAGAGAACTCCAGAGCCTTTGAAATTTCTGCCCAGTTGTAGGCCCTGTTTTACTCTGCTTTCTGCAGATCTCTATGCTTCTTTAAATCTGATAAAAAGCAGATAACTGTTCTATAAATTGATCACAAATGTTCTACCTTGACATCACTTTGGAAACAGGTGTTACGATTTCTGAATGTAGAATAGAAAGTATTCAGAAAGATAGTATTTGAGTGTGTCTACCCCAGAAGCCACTTGCTCTACTTCCAAATTGATTCAGTGATAATTTACAGAGCAATTGCTAAGAGCAAGATATTGTGTTAGATGCTGTGGAAGACACAAGCTAGACAGAGAAACTGCCCTCAAAGAAAAGGCAAGACAAGCTCGGGTGATGGGAAGCAGAACAGGAAATGGTGTGTGTCTACACTGAAGTCAGGAGGAAGTGTGTTTGTCTAGAAGGATCAGGGTGGACTTCCTGAGGAAGTGGCCTTGGGGTAGGCCTTGAGTGATGGCAGGATTCTGATAGCAGAAGGGGCTGGGTGCCATCCAGGAGAAACAAGGAGGGACAACAGAAAAGCCAGTGCTAGAGACCGGGCAAGGCTTAGAGGTACAAACGCGGCCTACTTCATGGCAGGCCTTGGGACTTGCGCTCAGTTAAGTAAGCAAAGCTTCTGACAGCTCTTGCTAGTCAAACATAAAACTGGGCACTAGCAGATGGAAGCTGGCAGTGGTGGAGGGGTGGCTGGAAGTCAGGAGCTCACAGGGCAGATGTGGTATCACCCCAGGGGAGAAGACAACATTGGCTTGGACTTGGGTGGTCTTGGGGATGTTGTATAGATCCATGGAAAGATATTTTCTCATTAAAAAAATCCGTGAAGCAGAGATGACATATATGTTAAGTACTCCTTTGGTCTCTGAAATTTTTGAAGTGAAACCATTTCAAGATACCATTGCTTTTCTTCAGCCTGGGGATGTTCACCCACATTGCTGGTTGTGGATCCCTTGGCTCCACCTGGCCCATCAGGAAAACAGCCCTTGCACACAAGGTGAAACCCACCACATTAACCGTCTGTCTACACTTGTGTGGCTTCTTCTGGAATATTCTGCCTTCCCTGAGCAATGGGCCTTTTAAAACCTGCAATAAAGTGATGGTCCATAGAGGATAAAACACTGGCTTAACCAACCTTTAGATCAAGCCAGCTTTGGAAATCTTCGGCTCTTCAGGCAAAGCCACCAGAGCAACATAAGAGGAAGAAAACTGGCTTCCTAAGAACTTGGGGTCACCTTGGCCCTGCATGTGGTCTCCCTGTAAGTAGATGTAGTTGGTCACCGGCTACAGAAGACACTGTAGCAGCTATGCAAAGGGGTTTGGAAGTGAGGAAATGAGAAATGATAGCAAAGAATATGACCTGTCAGTGTTGCCCAAAGTCACTGAAATGATGCTTTGAAATGCTCATAGACTAGAAAACTCCACCCACACCAGGAAAGCATATAGAGCTTTCATGCCACCAACAGCTAGGGGTACTGGTGGGCGGAGACTCGGAGAGATCTGGGTGAGCAGGCACTGGATGGATCCCTGCTGTTCAGTCAAGAAATACAAAGCTTATCAGGTTCTTCGTGCAATAAGGAAGACATAAGGCAGCTGCAAGACAGAGCCAGCGTAGGTGCAGAGGTCCAGACTGGCTTTTCCTGCTTAGCCTGTCTATCAGGCTTCCAGGCCACCTCTAGATTCACATGATTCTTTTTCTTGTCTTTTACTGTCTGTTGGGAGAGGAGCTTATTTGCTCCACTCCCCAGGACTCCTGCAGAAAGAAACCTTCCTCACCCTGTCCTCCAGCAGAGTACAGGAAGAACAGCTCCAGTTGTTCTAGTCTTCCTTGGGAAAGTGGGGAGAAAACTTGCATCCCACCTGACTCGGCACTTCCTGCCTGCCCACAGTGGTTTCCCTGCTCTCCCCTGACCCAGCCAGCAGATCCTACTGTGGCCTCATCTGTGATCATGTGTAACCTTAACTCAGAAGCAACCAAGACAAGTCTCCATGGCAGCCTTTGGGGCCGTAACATCACTGAAGTAACTTTTGGTTTATTGGTATGATTTCCATTCGGAACCTAGACAGCAGGAGAAACTGGATTCACTAATACCCCGGGATCCCCCAGGCCGGAGAGAAATAAATCCATGCAGCAAGACATTAGAGTTGAGAGGTAATGTCACTCTCCTTGTTTCTCTTGCCATGAGTTACTACAAAGAACGAGATCAGAATTTATCACCTACTAACAGCACATCTAACAGCACACCTACAACTGACAAAAATATTCTTCTAGAGAGTAGCAGGTAGGAAAAGCTTGAAAGGTGTGAATGACAGATCCTCTCCCCCTACACACCACCCAGCCTTGACTTTTCTTGTCTGTCATACTGGGCCATCCGTGATAGGCACACTCATGATTCAGAAATCCTTTCCCTTTGCTGAGGTGATGAAAAGCATCAGTACAATTTTATTTTCACCTGAGTGACTGAGCTGGCCCGAGGGGTGGCCGGCTCAGCTTCCTGTGCAGAGATGGTCTGCAGAGGTCCTGCCCTTGGCCCTCGTAGAAGATATGCATAATCATCCCATGCCTGGAGCTCACACAAGAAGCCAAGGGAAGCTCTGCAGATAGTGTCTCCAATCTGAGCAAAAATTACTACATCCTTCTATCTGTCCCCTGAAAAGTTTTGGTTCTTTCCTCCCACGATGTCACAATTTAGGATGTGTTGAGGTTAAGATTAAGAAATGACACAGAGGGGGTGACCTACAAGGGATAACTGGAAAATATGGGGGCTATTTGTACATTTAAAACATTTTGTTACAATAAAAACATTAACGTCTCCTCTCCTGTATACTTCATCACTTCAAACACATTTATCCCGTTGCTCTTGGCACTTTCTGAAGCAGTTCTGGAAGTTCTCTTTCATGAGTGTCTTTGAGAGGTGGAATAAAAAAATGATGAATCCTGGTGTCAATGGAAAGACAGGCTCTTAATATTATGGGGTGTCCTTATCCACCTTATTCACCCTATCTGGCACTGTATGACTTCTGGCTTGCCCCAAAAGTCAATGTTTTGAATTGATTTAGGTCACTGAGGCAGCCATGACAGTGGAAATAAAGACTCTTAGGAAAGAGGACTTTCAGAACCACTTTGGAAAGGGACAAGGATGATGGGGTAATGCTGTTCAAAGTGAGGGGAAATATTTTGAGAGGTTTTAATGGCAACATGTTTTTGACTGTAATAATTTTTAAAAATTAAACACATGAGGCCGGAGATTTAGCTCAGTGGTTCCGGTGCCTGCTTTGCAAGTCCAAGGGCCTGAGTTTGTTCCCCGGTAACCACATACAATGCTGGGTGTGGAGACTCACGCCCACCAGCCATCAATACCACATACCACAGTGTTGGGTGTGGTGGCTCACGCCTGTCATCCCAGCACTCAGGAGGCAGAGACAGGAGGATTGCTGAGTTCCAGGCTTGCCTGGGCTACGTAGTGAGCTCATAGCCAGCCTGAACTACAAAGCGAGACTCTGTCTCAAAAAAAAAAAAAATTAAACACATGTACATTTTGATCACACCTCATAAATTACAACTGCAAAGAAAAACAAATATTTAAAACCTTCTTCTGGGACTTCCAACTTCCTATACAGCAGGCTGATTTCGGAGAATGAAAAATATCCATCAAGGAGCAGTGGTTATGGTTTTGGATGACTAAGTTGCCATGAGTCACTGGGGCCCTTGATCTCTGAGAGGAGCCCTGCAACCCCTTACAGATTAGAGGAAAGGGCACAGGCTGCGGGGCTGAACAGACCCAGATTCAAATAACTGGCCTGCCACTCAGTAACTAAGCAACTCAGCACTCACTAATTGAATCTTCTTGAATTTCTGTTTCCTTATCTGCAAAAGTGGGATAGTAATGTCTATTTTTAAATTGGTTTATGATTAGAATTAAACTAATAATGTATCCAAAGCTTTAGTGCAATGTCTAACGCACAGCAATAATTGTTTTTTATTAGTTTCCATAAAAATATTATATCCTTTCTCTGCTATTCATAATTAATAAGCTTATGTGCTTACTGTCTGGCCAACACTGTGCTAACCAATAGTACCTCACAGTTTCTGTGTCAGATTTGAAGGAGGGGCTGGGAATTGTCTTTTAGGTGGATTTGCATATTGCCATTTCACAGACTTTATGTTCACTTTGCCAGGAAGCTGATAGACAGTTAGACTTAAAATTTTTCATACCTGTCTCCTCAATCTTATGGCAACCTTAAAGGAGACATTTAGAGTAGTATGAGTTAGGATCACACTGGCTGTTTTGACATATCCCCAGGGCTCCGTGCTTTGGCATAAAGAAAAGCTTCCTTTCACTCCTGTCAGTCTTTTTTGAGTCATCCTGGGTGAGAATCCAGGTTCCTTCCAGCTTACACTTCTGCCCTCCTCTATGGCTTCAGAATCCTTCCCTTTCAGCTGTAGGAAGGGGGAAGAGAGTATGTTAAGGGAATTACACACAGTTCTTGCAATTTTGTATCAAAGACAGTAATGTCTGCTCACACTGCATGGGGGAAATAAAGTACTGAGGTGCTTGTGTAGACCTTGCATTTGCAATGATTTTCCAAGCCCCCTCTGCCAGTGAGCACTAATTCTGGGAGAAAGGATAAGGAATTAAGAGAGAAGTTTCTCTCAGCTCATCTCTCTCTCTCTCTGACTACATGTGCATACTCTCTGGGGGAGTCCTTAAATCCCCCTCATTCTGTTTCTGCCAAGTCTCCGGGTGAATCCACAGGAGGCGGGAAAGCAGCTCCACGGAGCTATGGAGCCTCTGGCAGAGGGTCTCACCCATGCATTTCTTCGCGACAGGGCCTTTTATTTTGACTTTGCCAGATGACCGAGAAGTGGTCTGAAGCTTCTTCCACAGTTTCAGTGTTCTGTCCCCACAGTGGGCCTGGGGATGAATGGCTTGCTCCCCTTCACTGGGTCTGTGAATTCTGTGAATTCTGGCATGAGTGTTGGCTGCTGTCAAAGTACAGCTGTACCTTTTCTGGATAACCGTGCTTGGTTGATGGGGGTCTCCAATCCCCGGGACTCTTAGACTGCATTTCTCTTCCTTTCCAAGTTAGTGAAGGCTTTCTACAGGAACAGAATCAATAGAAAAATGCATGCTTATGCAAGGGGGTTTTAGGAAGGCTTACAGGGTCAGAGGCAGGAGAGTCCATAATGGACATACCAGAGAGCCAGAGGGTTTAGGAGTTGCTCATCCCAAGAAGATTAAGATGCAGAGTAAGAGATCAAAGAGGCAGAGCCAGTCTAAGACCTCGAGCTCACTGATGGTCACCTCTGTGGGCCTGTGTTGAAACTGGAGGCTCAAAGGTAATGGTGAAGATGAGTTCCTTTATTAGTCCATCCACACTACCAGCCTATTGGTTGGGCCACTCACTTCCGGGGTGGAGCTTCTTCCTTCAGTTTGCTGGCCTATATGTCAATCGCCCACAGACACCCAGAACTGTGCTCCACTAATCTGCTAGGCATTTCTTTTTTTTTTTTTTTTTTTTTTTTTTGAGACAGGTTCTCACTTTGTAGTTCAGGCTGGCCCTGAACTCACTATGTAGCCCAGGCAAGCCTGGAACTCAGCAATCTGCCTGTCTCTGCCTCCCGAGCACAGTGGTTCTGGCGCTTGCGGGGCAGGCGCCGGAACCACTGAGCTAACCCTCTGGCCCCTGCTAGGCATTTCTTAATCCATTCAAATGGACACATGGTAAACAGTCATGGCCCTCTCAGGGGTGGTCTGTAGCTGGGATTAACATAGGGTTCTAGAGGACTAGCTCCTCTGCCTTGAGGCAGGACAGCTGGGTGGTGCTATTCATGCTCCCTTGCCTTCTGTGGAATCAGGCCAAATTTACCCCTTTGTCTTCTTCCCCTGCTCTATCTGCTTCCCCTTCTCCTTTACACCCTTCTGAAATCTCTTCTATGAGACTTCCAATCTCACCGGTTCTGTTCCTATGCAACCAGCTTTAAGGATGCCCAGTTCAGAAATTCTTATCCTCTTAATACTACCCTCCATCCTTGGAAGACAGAAGAAACAGCTGATCACTGTTTAACTGCCTCATAATTTGAAGACTTTTTAAGTGCCTGCTTCTTTCTCACTTTCTGTTCTCCAGCTGAACGATTGCTGCCTTGTTAACTGCTTTTTGTGATTTAATGTTTAATGTTGACTCTGTTGTCTGGGACATGAAGTCTAGAACTGACCTCATTTAGCAGGGATGGGATGATGAAAGGATTAACTTTCTGGGCATCTTTACTATAATTGACTATAACAAAGCTTAAAGTTTCACATTTCTAAGTACTTCCCCGTTTTTATGTCATTTCATCATCACAACTTTGTAGGAGGAAGTTCTATTTATTATTTTTTTAATGGAGAAACTTGAGTGAATACAGCTTAAGTGAATTTCTTAAGTTCATTGAGTAAACAGAAGACATAACTGGCATAGCAAAGACTAGAGCGTTTCCTCCCTCCAGGCTAGGGCGGGTTTATGACCTCCACGCTTGCCTGATCTCTGACTTTCTAGAACAGATCATTTTTATGATGTTATATCAGTGATCAACCATTTTTGGCTGACTGTGAGAGACCCCAGCTGGTGGTGTGAAAACCCAAAGTTTCTTTCACCTAAAAAGGAGGTCAAAGAAAGAAGTAGCTTGGGATTGGTGGAGGAGCATCAGTCATAAGACTCAGACTCCTTGGATTTTCTTTCTGTTGTCTGAGCTGTGACCCTCATTGTCATGACCCAACACGGCTGCTGGAGCCTGAGCCATCACAGATGACTTAAAAGACAGTGAGCTAGTAGAAAGAAAGTGAGGCCTGCTCCTTCCTTGTAAAGAGACTTCCAGGAAGTCTCTTACACTTTGGATCGTATCTCATTGGCCAAATACATTGGCCATTGACCACACCTAAGGGCTAATGAAATGAAAACCTCAGAGCCATTCACTTATTAATTTCCCTCCCAAATGTTTATGACTAGTTTTGTATTCTTCCTTCTCTATTATTTTCAGGAATCATTTGTTGGACCATTATTACGTGCAAGTTATTGTCCTGGTCATAGAAATAACTATTTGAAGACCAGCTCCATACTTTCTGTAAAATACTATCATGCACCACATGTGTGGTCTCATGTTTCTGAAACAAAACGGCTACAGTAAATCTGAGTTCCAAGCTCAAGAAAGAGCTGGTCTCTCCTGACTGCCACAGCTCTCCCACTGGATAACCATCAGAGCGGGCTGGTGTCACTGTCCTTTTTAACCAAGAGGCCTGCGTTAAGTTGCAGAGTCTTTCTTTAACCTGGCTCTTCCCTTCTGCATGTCATCGGCATTTTTACCTAATTTTAATTATGGAGAAGAAAACCTATTTTTTCCATTTCAGAAATGTCGTGTATAACTACACACATGAATGTCATGCGCGTGTTTTCTGAGATGTTCCAGTTACAGATGGCACATCCTTCTACACCATTGGCTCTCACCCTTTTGCACACACAGCACCCTCCTGACAATGGTCTCTTGTTACCCTGATGACCCAGGGTGAAGCATTGGGCTGATGAAAGGTGACAGACACACTGCCCCAGAAAAACATCATATTCTCAGGACTACATACATGCTCTTTGTTTGTTTGGCCCTTGGTCATTGAGATTGCTGCACGTGCATTTTCAATTTCTTCTCTAAAGGCTGGCATTGTAGGGGATTTTCTGAGATATACAATACCATCTGTTGAAAAAACATCATTCTGTTTTTCTTCTTCTGAAATGTGTATACATTTTTTGGTAGACTGTGTACATTAACTACATTATAAATTTTGTACACAGCCTGAGATAATTCCTCTGCACTCGGTGTGGCCCGGGCGAGTTAAGAGGTTGGACACAAGTGGGCTGCAGTCCTGTCCACAGCGAACTGCTTTCCAGGTCTGTGGGCTGAGAGCCTTAGGCAGTACTTGTAGCCAAGGTGCACAGTAGGCCCCACCACGCAGGTGTATGTAAGCACACTTGATGTTTGCACAACCCAACAATGTTGGCTAACAGTGTATTTCTCAGAATGTATCCTGATCATTACACTATACACCATGTTATTATTTGCAGCAGTACAGTGACCAAGGGAAGGAACATAGAGTTCAAAAGAGAATCTCATGGTAATTAAGTTTAGGAAAATACACTCTCTCAGAAGCTAAAACTTAAAACTAGAGAACACTTCTTGCCCTTCATTCAAGCTCATAGCACTTTTCACAAAGGAAAGTAAACAGCTGTTTTCTGTCTCTGACCCTGAAGACAGGAGAGGTGCTGGGTGAGGGCTTCCCCTGGGGAGCCTGGTTCTGAATCCTGTGAGCTGCAGGTCTCTGAGCATCATTCCACTGGCTTTAGTTTTTTTTAGCTGCTTTGTGCAGTGATCAGACCAGACGAGCTGTGTGATCTCTAAAATTATGTTGTTCTTATTGACATATTTATGGCGAGTGGAACATTCTTCTGGGTAGAAAAGATATTTTAATGTTGGCACAGATCATCAGATAGTATTATAGATTTTCTTCTCCAGAATATTGTGAGCGGTATCAATCTGATAGCTGCAGACTGGGGACTGTTTACATGCTGTGTATATCTTTAAAACAGGGGTTGTGATTTTAAATGACTTTGGGAACAAAATAGTCACCTAAGTGAGTGAATAAAATAGCTAAAGTAGAGGCAGTGCCAAAGACAGTGGTGGTACCCAGGGGGTGTAGAGACTGGAGATGCCATCTGGAGATGCCCTGTGTCATCAAAGGAGACTACTGTTGTTCAGCTCTGGCCCATTGTTGCCAAATGGCAGCCTGGGCTGGGGTCCCAGTCTTCACAGTTTTCCAGTGGAAGCCCGGATTGATGTGAGGTGTTCCAAATCCTAAACACTTTAGTACCTGAATTTTAAAAAATAGTCCTCTGGATAAATGAAATACTTCTATTGGTTCAATGTGGTCCTGCAATTTACCAGCTTATAACCTTTACATTAAATCTTTGGACTTGATGTTTACCGATACTAACAGATAACAAGCAAAATGCCCCAACATTTAAATATCCTGTGCTGGCTCATTTTTTCATTTAAATGAAAAAAAAAAATCCTTGTAGGGATATCCCAAGAGCACATCATATGATCCTCATTGTTTTGTTTCTATTGCTTGAAAGAGCAGCAGGCACAACTTGGATTCAGACCTTAGAATTCCCGACTCTTTGCCCAGGATTCCTTCTACCCACTCATTTGTCTTTCCCACTAACGAGCAGGTGTGTGGCACCTCGTCACACTGACATGTCTCCAGGAATGTAGATTTGGGCATCGGAAGCAGAACAAGAGATAAATACTACCTAAAGAGAAATGACAGGCTGTATCTTGTTATTTGGCAGAAAAGTAAAGTGGTTAGGAAATAAGGGTCAGTTCAAGATCTTGTGACTGGAGGATGTGGTTAAAATTTAGGGACTGAAATATAGAAAGAGAAAGGGTGACATGAAATAGGAATTGGAAAGCAACCAGAAAAACAATGGGAAAATATCTGCATGGGATTCCAGAGGGAACTGTGTGTGGTTCTTCTTCACCCCTGAGGACATCTGTCCTTAAGTCACTGCTTTAAAAATGCTGTTTAGCACCATTACATCTGGGGCAGAGTGTAAGCAATCAGGAGACAGTCCTGAGCAGAACACACACACAGTTCCTTTTCTTCTGGAGCTTCCTGTCTACAGGGAAACAGATGAGTAAATTAGCTGTTAAGTACAGATCTAATGTTTGGAACTGAAAGAGCAATTAGGGCTTGTGTCCCTTACCTGTCAAGCATCGGAACAAGGGCCATCTGTGTACCTTGTCACAGTCTGTCTCTCAGGGGAGACACCAGCCGTGTGCATCTTACCCCTCTGCTCGGACATGTAAACCTGGATCTGACGCAGACACAGGGCAGAGAATGGCACTCGAAGAATTAGCCTAACTAGAAAGGTGAGAAGTTCTGCGTTTTTATCTTACCTCTGTCACTTAATAGCTACACAAATTCAGTCTCTTTGGACTTCAGCTGCTTTCTTAGAGTCTCAGCTTCTTTCAGGACTTTCAGGATGAGTTAACATATCCAGCAGTGCATTGTGCCCTGGAGATTCCTTTATAAACGATCATTTTATTATACAACTGCAGTGCTTCTAGAATATTTTGAAAGCGTGTTGTGCAGACTTAAGCTAAACTACAAGCTACCCTTCATCATTACGTATCCACGTGGGTCCTCTGTTGAAGCAAAGCACCACATGTGGATGTGGAAGATGTTATTAGTGGGGGAAATTGTGAACGTGGGTCAGGGGAGAAGAAGGAGGTAACTATTTTCTGGTCAATTTTTCTCAAACTTAAAACTACTCAAAAAAGGAAGTCTATTAATTTTTTAAGAAGGATCAAAAAGTGTTAGTTTACCTTAAATTTTCAGAGAATATAATTCTGTTACATAAACTGAACTTGTTTGCTTTGTCAACCCACGAAGAGTAGCATTGGTTCAGAGAGAGTAGACGTGAGCTTTGGTTCGGCTCCTCTGAATAATCACGAATCACCCAGCCCTTTCAGGGATGGGGTGGGGGAGAAGGCACTGCGTTTGGGATCCGACACGGCCTCTGCCAGCTTCCCCTCGGTATCTGACCCTCACTGTGAATCCCCCTCACCTAGGAAGGGGGCCAGTATTTCACCCCTTGATTGGTTTTCCTACTCGGAGTCCTGTTCCTGCCTTCGAAATGTGCACAAGCCCCCTGAAAATAGAATGCTCTCTTTCTTTTTTTAAAAATTGCTTTGAGTGCAGAGAAGACTCGCTCTTCTACCACAGGTGAAGGCTGGTGTCCCCAGTATTTCCCTCAGGGTAGAAACTTGGTGGCGCCACGTTTTATTTTATTTTGTTTTGGTTGAGAGCGTTTTCCCAGTACTCCAGCTGGCAAGATAACCTGCGATCACTGTGCAGTGCGAAGTCTCAATTCTCTGGGATTAACATGCCCCAGAATCCAAGCTGGAAATGGAAATTCCCTGCCTCCCCTTCACCCCACGCGGTGCCTGCAGCTTGGTCCTCCTAACATCTCTGCGTCTGTCTGCGCCCATCACGCCCTGCCGCACCGCCTTGGCTTTGCCTTCTGCCGTGTTTATTCAGAACTGTTGCTCTGACCCTCCCCGTGTCCTTCCTGAACTGTTCCCACAGAGTAACTTCTCTACAGTACAAATCCTACTAAAAATTGCCCAGATTGAAGTCTTCCAACCCTTCTTTAGTGCCCTTAAGGTAAAACCCAAACAGTGTGGTTCTCAAGTCACTCTGCTGTGCGAACGGCACTGAGACTCCGGCGGATCCCCCCTTCCTTTCCTGGCGTGGCCCCCCCGCCACACTCACCTCGACTCTGCGTGTCCCTGAAAGCGCTGCCAGCTTCTGACCTTGAGCCTTCAGAGACGGGCCTCCGGACCTCTTCCACTACCTGTCCCCTCAGCTGCGAAAACACTCAGGGAGCGGAGATGTCACTTCCGCCAAGAAGCCCTCCCTGGTGCTCATAGTAGTACCACCCTGCTGCAGTGTGCAACTCGCTGTCCCGTGGCAGAAACCCAGCAGGCGTCTCTCCAGCGTCAGACTAGCTACTCCTGGAGGGCAGGGAACAGACCTCACTTACATGTAGGTTCCCACGCCCTAGGAAAGTGCGCAGAATATTATCAGCACTCAGTACACGTTATTTGTGAGCACACGACTGGATCTCACTCCCGGTTTGGACTATTTTATCTTGTAGCTTCTTAAAAGAAATTAAAGAGAACAATAGAAGGATACTGAAAATTACTACCTTCTGTGTCAAGTCTTCTAAGCAGATGGCTACATACCTCTCTACACCTTTTCCAAAAATAAAAATAACCCTGAAAGGAATATTAGTAGCTAATTACTGAGCACCTGACCATGTTCTAGGCACCGTACTGTGCCTTCCTCACATAGAAATTGTTTAATCACAACAGTCCTCTAGCCAGTGTTATCTTCATCCTTCTGTCACAGAGGAGGAGGCTGAAGAGCAGATTAATTTGCCCAAGATCATACATCTCCTGAGTGGTAGACTCCAAATTAATATTAATAATTTGACCAGGGCCGGAGGGTTAGCTCAGTGGTTCCGGCGCCTGCCTCGCAAGTGCAAGGTCCTGAGTTCGATCCCCGGTAACCACATATAATGCTGGGCGTGGAGACATGCCCACCAACAATCAACACTACATACCACAGTGCCAGAAGTGGTGGCTCACGCCTGTAATCCCAGCACTCGGGAGGCAGAGACAGGAGGATTGCTGAGTTCGCGGCGGCTTGCCCGGGCACTATAGTGAGCTCAGGGCCAGCCTGAACTACAAAGCGAGACCCTGTCTCAAAAGAAAATAATAATAATAATAATAATTTGACCAAAACTAAATAGTGTTTATTCTTGGGAGACCTTTCGGTCTTACATTGCTGATAAACTCAAAAATTGACCTGTTGGCTATATTTGGACTATGAAAGAAATGCAGAGGAACTTCTATTTCAGGACCCTTTAAGCATCTCAGTGATACCCTTTCCTTTTCTCTTTTGCTATGTGCATGTTTATATTGAAGTGCTGAGTATCTGGGCAATGGACCTGAAAGTGCTGTGGATAGGGTGCGTTGTTCAGAAGAGGCAGGTAGAACCTCCCCTGAAGGCTAGAAACCCTGCTGCATTGCTCTCGGACCAGCTTTTGACAACTTACTTTCCTTTAGCCACCATTACTTGTCCTACAGAAATGCATTTCGACCTTTGTTCTTACAACTTGGTACACTTTTCACTTTCTGCCTGTATTGGTTAGCTTTTCTGCTGTTGTGCCACAATACCTGATACCCTCCACTTAAAGGAGGAGAGATTTCATTTGGCTCAGGTTTTGCAGGAATCAAGCTGGCATCATGGCAGAAGGGTCTGGCAGAGCAAAGCTGCCTGTCTCTAAGAGAAAAACAAGCCGAAATAGGAACACTCATAGCAGCAAGGCTTTAATGGAGGTGAAAGCTGCCAGGCTGCCTTGAACAGTGGTGAGAGAGGACACTGGGAAGTAGAGTGGAGTTTTTGTGGGGAGCAGTTGGGAGAGCAAGTGGCAGCTCAGGATTGGCTTGGCTTGGGTAGTAGGTTAGGGAGCTTGCTGAGAGGCCGCCCTTTGGTGTGTGGGGAAAGGAGGCCATTTGGGGCCTGGCACAGTTTAGGGGCTCTTTAGTAGGGTGGTGACTCTGACAACCTCATGACAGCTGAGAAGCTGATCAGGGGAACAGTGACAGAAAGGAAGGGGTCAGGGACAGATCTAGTGCCCAAGCTCATGCCTCCATGACCCACCCAGGCACACAGAGAACGTGCTCTGTGAAAGCCCTGCATGCGCTCCCCAGACAACCACGCTGACACAATCAAGCTTAACCATGATGCTGCCCCACCTGTTCTGCCCCCCAGCTGCCACATGAGGAGTCTGGGATCCCTAGGACTTACCTGTGAGTCTAATACTTGGCCCCATTTATTGAGCACCTGTTGTGTGTCAGCCACAGTAATTACTTATGGTAATTGCATTTAGCCCTCATAGTCACCCTATTGAAGTAGGTATGAGTATCATACTTTAGTGATGAAGAATCCAAGCCTCAGGCAAGCGAAATGAGCTATACTGCATTTGTACTAGTTCTTGCCACTCCTATAACAAGTGACCACAGACTCAGGGGTCTCACAGTACAAACATATTCTTCTAGATTTGGAAGTCAGAAATGCAAAATTGGTCCAACTCAGCCAGAGCACTATGGACCAAACTTTTTTTTAACATCCTGGATTTTTGGAGGCCACTGATCCAAATACAGCAAAACATGTCTCAGGTTGTTTGAATATGCAGTTAGCCTTGAGACCCACTACACTAGAGAGAACTGGCTGTCAAATTGTCAGGGCGTGAAGCTATAGAAGACTCATGAGAACAGATTAACTACAAAGATGAATGACAAGAAAGTGAACATCGAGAGTCAGACATCCTTGCTTAGGGACCTTGCTTGTGTCATTTCCTAGTTGCATGACCTGAAGCAATATACTTTACTTCCCAGTCTTTTCTTTCCCAGACAATAATAGCTCCCAGGGGCTTTCCAATGACTCATGGAGCTAATGAGTAAAAAGCCCTTAGCTGCACGCTAAGGTCTGCATTCGAGGGCAGTGGAAGTTTCTCTGCAACTTGGCCTTCACCTTTGATAGCAGAGGCTGCTGAGCTTCTTCTGATGATACAATCCCTCGGCTCTAATTTTCCAGCTCAGAGAAGACTGTGTTGACCTATTTCAGGTTGTGTCTGACTTCTACTTCCTTCTTGCTTCTTTCACAACTCCAATTCTGGTGTCTTCTTACCCCTTAGAGCAGGGGGCAGCTGGCAAGACTTCTGGTCTTCCAGTCTTGTTTTTAGAAGGTCAATATGTTGCAAGAGTTCTTGGTTGATGCCAAGCAATCAAGCTGTGAACCAAATAAAAAATTTCCTCCTGTAGGGGGAAATCAGTTATGGGTGTGTGGTTGGAGATGGAGAATGGAGGATTTTCCCTTGGGCTGAGGAAGCAGCAAAAACTCTAAAACATGGATGTAGTAGAGAATTGTTTGTAATGCAAAGGGTTTCCAGGGATAGAAGGAAATGGATGGAACTGGCCAAAATCATTCTTGTTACCCATTTGCTAGTGTTAGCACTTGGTGCTTCTCTTTCCTTCTGCTTCTTTTGATTCCTGAAGACATTAAGAAGGGCAAAAGAGTTGGAGATGTCCCAGAAGTTGGAACAGAGGATGGTCGGCCCAGCCAGCTCTGCCCAGTTGCAGGCCAGATTAATAGCATTAATGGAAAGTGTTCTGATTGAATGAGAGGGCTGGGCTCTGGCAAGGTCACTTTTCCATCGGGGACTGCCAAAGCTGATGTCACCAAGAACTTTCATTTTGCTTTCTTCTTCTCCTATATTTTAGATATGGAATAACTGAATAAACCTACTGTCTTGTTTTGCCAAGGCTTGTTTCTCATCATTCAGTCAAGTGGTATCTTATCTTTCACCATGTATATACCGTATTCCCCAATTCAGTCTTTAAAGTTCATTTCCACATGCCAGCCCAGGCTAATGAGTCAGCAGGCAGCAAGCAGACTCCTCCAACAGCGGGCTAGGCAGCCAGGAACAATGAAGCCACGGCTCCTGCACCTCATCATCGGGAATGGAAGAGCCACATGCACAAAGTAAGAAAAGGAAGGTCATCATCAGAAGCTGTCAGGAGCTGAGGCGGGAGCAGGCCGGATAGACTTAGGAAGAGGCAGGCGTACCAGCTGGAGAGACAATGTGGGAGGGGCCCACAGTGAGTCCAGGGCCATTAACAAAAAATATATAATAATAATAATAATAAACTATTTATTAGGGTATCCTGGACTCCAGATATCTAGATAACCTCAGCACAAGCATGAGCTCCACACCTTTCTAAGATCAGTGTGTCTCCTGGGCAAGGGGTGTTGCTTTCCAAGGTCACCCCAACTTGAGGTTTCATAAGCAGCATCTCTGTTCCAACTCATTTCTGGCCAACGCAACACGCAGTGTGAGCGCAGCTGGGTGCTGCCTCTTTGCACCTGCAGCCCTTGGCTCTGGGTGTGGGTTTGTGCACGTGTTTCCCTGGAGCGATGTCCCTGGTCTTTCACATGGGATCCCAGGATCAGAGAAGAAAAGGAATGGAGTCCACAGTGCAAGGAAATCCCCGGGCGCTGCTGGGCATCCTTCCTCTTCCTCTGCCACTTGCCCAACTTGTTCCCAGGGGCCTCTGGAGCACGTGTGCCCACAAGGCTTTCCATGTCCTTAGTGGACTGGCAGATGTCCAGCTAGAAACTGGGACTAGACAGTCAGTGGTGGGCTTCTTTTCTGGCTTAAAGAGATTGCAGGCATAGCTTTGTGGGCTCCCAGCCCCCCACTGGCATGTGCGAACACCCGAATCCTGCTGCAGTGCGCACCGAGAGCTGCAGGGCCTGCTCCCGCCAGGACAGGCTGGCTCCGGTGCAGGCCCCGCGTCGATGAGCTCAGCACTGCAGGTGTGACTGCTAATTTGCCCCTTGTGAGGGAATGGCTGTGGGAGAGAAGCCTAGGTCCAAAATGCTGGCATGAAACCAGGGAGTCATTAGCAAAGAACTAAGAAAAGTCAAGGCTGGGTGTTCTGGGGACACAGGAAAATTATGGAGGGGACACGGGAAGTTCATCTTTAGAAACAAGACTGCATTAAAAGTGTCCCTTCAGAAGGGATGTGTATAAAACTTCATATTCCCTGTATAAAATTCTGATAAATGCTCTTGCCCAGCCATTTTTAATGGAATACCATGTGTCACTCTTTGGGAGGATTCAAATGAGATGAATAAATCCCATCATTTATGTAATAGATTAGCAGCTACCTAAATGCCAAGAATCTAAGGGAGCTTAGACAATCGCCTGTTATTCCCTTTATGATCCTATCACACTGTTCCAGAAAAATGCTGCTTAAACACAGTGATACAAGTATCTTTTCAAGATCCTGCCTTCAATTCTTTTTTGGTCCATACCCAGAAGTGGAATGCCGAAACATGGTAATTCTATTTTTAGTTTTTGAGGAACTGCCATTCTGTTTTCCACTGTGGCTGAAACATGTCACACTCCCACCAGCAGGGCACAGGGGTCCCATTTCTCCCCCTCCTCATTCACACTTGTCCCTTTCCGTTTTTTCTCAATAGCTGTTGTCCTAATGGATGTGAGCAGATATTTCATTGTGGTTTTAATTTGTATTTCAATAATGATTAGTGATTTGAACATCTTTTTGGGTGCATATGGGCATTTTTATATCAGCCTTGGAGAATTGTCTAAAATCCTTTGCCCATTTTTAAATCGGATTGTTTGCTTGCTGAATTCTAGGACTTTCACATGTATTATGTTTCTGGCCTATTTTTTTTTTTTTTTTGAGACAGGGTCTTGCTTTGTAGTTCAGGCTGGCCCTGAGCTCACTACGTAGCCCAGGCAAGCTTAGAACTCAGCAATCCTCCTGCCTCTGCCTCCCGAGTGCTGGATGACAGGCACGAGTCACCATGCCCAGCACTGTATGTGGTTACCAGGATCGAACTCAGGGCCTTGCGCTTGCGAGGCAGGCACCAGAACCACTGAGCTAAATCTCCAGCCCAGTTTCTGGCCTATTTTTTTAAAAATAGTATTAATTTGTAATTGTCATTCTTCTAGAGTAGCAACTGTTTAAGATCAGAAATATCTGTTTATTTTGTTCACTGCTATGTGCCCAGCAGTTAACAATGCACGAGACATTCTGAATGTTTTCTGTGTTTAGGACGAAGGTACTGTGATGTAGCAGGGGATCAGGAAGGCTGTGAGTCAGATATGGTGGTGCACACCTGTAATCCCAGCTACTCAGGAGGCTGAGGCAGAAGGATCACAAGTTCAAGGCCATCCTGGGCAATATAAGTAGAACTTGTCTCATAATAATATTAAAACAAAAAGGGATTGCAGATGCAGCTCACTGGTATAGCACTTGTCTGTCCTGCATGACAGCCTGGGTTCAATCCTAACTACTTCAAAAATAAATAATAAGTTAAGTAAAAAATAACTATCTTTAATCAAAATTTTATGAGTTAAGTATGGCAATGCAAGAAAAGTATAGGAAAAATATACTGAAAACAATTTAGCAGTGCTTAGTAAAAGTGAAGTCGCACATACGCTATGACTACAGTTTCACTCCTAGGTCTTCTTAGAAGCAGGCTTCTATAGCACCAGACTGCAGTGATTTGAACAGTTCACGGTGACATTGTTTGTACTGTAATTGCCCCAACATGGAAACAACCCAAATGCCTGTCCACAGTAGACCAGGTAAACGACTGGGCATGCCAAGCAGCAGATTCCTACACAACAAGATAAAGCAGTCTTTGTCCCACCATCACTTGGAAGCCTGTTAAGGACCTGATGTTGAGTAAGAGGACTAGGCACCTTAAAAACAAATTGCACAATTCTGCTCATAGGAAATTTAAAGACATTTAAATACACTGTCTGACCATACACACTTGAGTAATGCAACTGTTTTTCAAAAGAGTAAAGAGATGAATGGTCTGGCCTGAGGACAATGGCAATGACCCTGGATGAAGGAAGGCATGGACAACAAGGGGCTGGACAATTACACCCAGTTCTTTTACCATAAGTCCACGCTTTGTGTGTCTTGCATTTTGCAATCATAAAAATAGGAAAAGAAAAATTTAAATCTATTTTTACCTCCTTTCAAGCTCACAAATAGCTCAATCAGTGAAGGATATGAGGTGGATTTTGAAAGTCCTGGAGGCAAAATGTGTCTAGCTTGATTTGGGATTAGAGGAGTAAACACATTTCAGGCACCAACAAGGAAGCAAGCCTGCCAGAACCTCGGGATAGGGAGATGCCTTAGGATACCAACAGCTACAGGGCTTGTGAACCGGAATTTCCCAAGCTCTTAATTTCCTGTTGTGGAGTTTCCCCTCCAGCCCTCACTTTTCATAGACCCTCTAACCTATTCTTCCACAGACTGTCTTCTAGCTGCTGAGGGTTTTGAGGTAGACATTTCCGTCAGGCTCTGTGCTCAGAGGTATTTGGATAGGTGAAGTATGCTGTGTTATCAGTGGGGCTGGCCAGGTAGGTTACCCCTGTCCCTTCCAGGTAACATTTGTACCATAACAAGGGACTGTGGAAACTTGAAAAGCAATTCTCATGGTGGAATTTCATGCCTTTGTCAGGCTGGCGGGAGAGACGTTCAGGAGCTACCTCCAAATCCATCATATTATCTCAGGCCTCCCTGTGAATACAGAGATCAAACTCTCACGATAATTTCCAGCCTTAACATTTAAGTGACTTTTCAGAGAAGAAAAAACCAAAAGAAGTAGCTATATTAAAATAGACTCTATAATGATTCAGGAAACAGCAGTGCCAGCTATGATTCATGAATGAACGTCCCTTGGTGTTAGTCACTGTGGTATAACATTCCAGTCAACAGTATGGGTGGTGGGATTCTCATTTTCTAGCTGATGAGGCTGAGGCTTAGAATACCTACTTTACTCACCCTTGATCATTGTAGCAAAGCCAGGATCCATTGCTCTGTGGCCTAAGATTGGGGTCAGCAAACTACAGCCTCTGGGTCAAATCCACCCAGCTGTGTACAGGCTTTGACCTAATGGTGGGTTTTGTTTTGGAGACAGGGTCTACCTGTGCATTCAAGGCTGGGCTTGAACTCACTGTGTAGCCCAGGCTGACCTCAAATTCATGGTCATCTTCCTGCTTCAGCCTTCTGGGTACTGGCATTATAGGCATGCATCACTGTGTCCAGTGGTAATGATAGATTTTACAGTTTTAAGGGTTTATTAAAAAAATCCCTTCTCCCCAAGAAACCAAAAAGAAATAAAAGGAGAATACAGTATACAAAAAATAACTATAGATACTATAAATCCTAAGCATGCTTTTTTGTTGTTGTTGTTGTTGTTTTTTGAGACAGGGTCTCGCTTTGTAGTTAAGGCCGGCTCTGAGCTCACTATGTAGCCCAGGCAAGCCTTGAACTCAGCAATCCTCCTGTCTGTGCCTCCCGAGTGCTGGGATTACAAGCGTGAGCCACGATGCCCAGCACTGTGGTTTGTGGTATTGATTGCTGGTGGGCGAGTCTCCACACCCAGCATTGTATGTGGTTACCGGGATCAAACTCAGGACCTTGAGCTTGCGAGGCAGGTGCCGGAACCACTGAGCTAACCCTCCAGCCCATAAGCATGCTTTTTGTCTGACCCTTTTCTAAATATGATTTGCCTGTCTCCTACATGCCTTTTATTAGGGAAACTCACCCTATAGACATTTACTATTATACCTTCCTTGAGTGATTCTTATTTTCAGTTCTCTAGTTTTAAATATTTCTAACAAATATAAAGCTCACTTTATCCTCTGAATATGGTCAGATGTGTGCATAGTGAACTTGCTGGAGAACTGAGGCGACTCCATGCCCTCAGGACAGCAGAGGATCAGGGAAGCTCCAGCTTCATTCCCTCTGTTCTGATTGGCTGTTGGGGGTCACGGACAGAGTCCAGGTGGCAGAGCTTTCTGGAAGCCTAATCGCTTAGAGAGAGTGGTTTATAAAACTAGTCTTAGGATGTGAGTGCCATATTTTTGGCTAAACAAACAAATGAGCAGGCTGTAAGCCATGCCCTCCTCCAGGATTACATTTCTAGTGCAATCATCCAAGTCCTAGAACCTCATTTTGCATTCAGAGCAAATGGTCTCCGGGGCAGAGCTGTACTGTACTTGAAGGAGAGAAGGGACGGACAAGGACACACTCTTGGACTTTGATCTAAGCGACTGTGTATTCATCGGGCAGCAGATTGGCAGCCCTGAGAAGTGACAAGAGAAGTGACAGCAGAAGGAACAGACAACTCCCAGAGACACAGATTGGCCTATTTTACAGCACAACACTGGAAGCTACACACGGTGGGAGCCGATGTCCCAAGAGAATGAATCACACAGATAATAGGCTTTTCCTGACTGGGGTGGGGGGGGGGCAACAAGAAATAGGATTCATTCATGTTTTATATCCTCTGTGACAAGAAGGCAAAGTTAAAAAGAAAATACATCAGTTGTTTTCAACCGAGTGCCAACCTAAAAATGGAAGCTTTATTAATTAATTATGCATTCCATCTAAGAAACCAAATCATTCAGATACCTTGATCTTCACAACGGAATGTGAACTCTACCACTCACCAATGTAGCTGTGTGTTTGTGCACATGCACACACACACATATCCAGAGTCCTGTGGCCCAGGAAATGCTACAACTATAACTGCTAACATTAGTGAGTACATGTATTAAGAACTTTACTTTTATTATTTTATTTAATCCTCACCACACACCTACAAATTAGGCATTATAATCATCCCCCACTTTATTCATAAATACTGTCCTCTTTCACACAGGCGAGCAGCCTAGAGCTGATCCAGACATCTGAGTCTCTTAGCACTGTGTCAGCCCCTCTGGCCCGGAGTTTGGCTGGACAGGAAGAAGACTTGGATGTAGAGAACTAAGGGCCGTGGCATCTCCATGCTCCCTTGGATATTCTATGTGCTATTCTTAGGTAAAAAGCTTCATACACCACCACATGCTCAAAAGCAGCTGCATGAAGTTATGCCCGATTTTTAAGATACTACCTGTAAGAAACAGCTGCATACTTTTGAGGTGGTAGCAGAGAAGGTCCATAAAACACAGAATAAGCACCGTGGTGTCTGTGGGATGCCTCATACAGAGATTTCTCTGATTTTCACGAGGCAAAGTCTCTATCCCTGGAAAAGCTTCCATCATCCTGCTGTGGATGTACCTGCTGTTGTGTTTGTCTGAATTTTGTAATACAGGTGTGTGCTGAAGGAGCACAAATACAGTAATGCCCATGGACAGCACACTGGCTTTCCTTTTCTTAACCCAGTGTTGTCTTTTGTTGAGATCCTGCGTGGGGATGTTACTTAAATGCCCAAGTTCTTTTAGACTGCGGTGGAAACAAACACTGTAGCCATTTGGTGATTAATATAAATCCCATCTATGAATGACTGAATTTTGTATTAGTAAAATATTCTCAACATTAAAATTATATTGAGCATAGTGTGATCTCGTCCAATTAGTCAAAAGGCATCTTGAGATCTTTAAATAATTCCAATATATTATTATTAATATCAATTATTAGTATCAGTTAAATATTTCTAGTTGCTAATGATGGTAAACTGATTATACATTGAATCATTTGGTAAAGGTGAACATGTGTCTTCTCTGTTAAAGAAAAAGAAATCCATGTTCTGAGGGGAGGTTATAAGCTGATTCATGTCTTTTTGAAGTTCTTATGTTGAAGTCCTAACTCTAGTACCACAGAAGATGACCTTGTCTTGAGACAGAATTTGCAGAGGTAAATGAAGTGAAAGCAGGTTCATGAGGGTGAACTGTAGTCTGATATGACTGGGGCTTCATAAAGAGGGGACGCTGGGACATGGAGACACATGCAGACTGGCAATGCTATGAAGAAACACAAGGGAGAGGTGGCCACACACAAGTCCAGGGGAAACACCCAGAGCCAAACCTTCCCTTGGGGCCCTCAAAGGAACCAACCCTACCAGCATCTTGACCTTAGGTTTCAGCCTGCAGAACTGAGACCATCATTTCTGCTGTAGAAGCTCATCCTCCTGATCTGTGGTACTTTGTTATGGCCACCCTGGTGAGCTACTTCCCCAGATGCAGACATAAGCAAATAGGAAGGAAGTTTTTGTTGTTGTTTAGAAAAAGGGTGGTGGCAGGGACACCTGAGGTGCCTCTGGAAACTGACAGTGGCCCTTCGCTGACAGCCAGCATGGAAAGCAGAGATCTTTTTCCTGTCATGGGGACAGGGAAAAAAAAAAAAATCCCAACACCAGAAGTAGCCAGGACCAGCTGACACCTGGATGACCACATTTTAGGGCCCTGAGAAGAAGACCTAGATGACAGATCTCTGGCCCACAGATTGTTAGCAAGCAACATGGTGTTGCAGGCTCAGTTTGTAGCCATTCTGAAAGGCTGACTACACCCCAAGACCAAGGGTGGGGAGGAATCGGCCTTGGGACAAAGGATGAGGAAGGAAGTCCCAGATGAAGGACTCTTAGATGGAAACAAAACCAATGAGTTCCAGGAACAAGAACTTGGCTGGTTCCACTAGGCCTGGGGGGGAGGGCACGGCACAGAGGTGAGGCGGACACCTTTGTCAGCAGCACCTCAGACAGTGCTGGCCCTCTGCAGTCTAAAGCCAGGCCTCTGAATGCAGTGTGGGACAGCTACCCTGAGAAAGCCCAGGACACAGTGACATAAGGAGAACCAAGGACAGACCCTTCCGTCCACTGGGGCAGAAGAGAGGTTGGAGATGTAGGATCAGATGCTGGCAACCATATTTAAAAATAGCACATATTGGGTGCGGTGGGTAAAGGATTGAGTCTCCCTGCATCCCACTAGGCAGAGTCCGGTCACAGGACCACACACCTTGTCACTGGGGCTGAGACAGGGCGTCTTTAGCCAGCACCAAGTAGTTTTGTTAAGAGTTTTCTGCAGAGAGAGAGAGAGAGAAAGAGAGAGAGAGAGAGAGGGAGAGAGAGAGAGAGGGAGAGAGAGAGAGAGGGAGGGAGAGAGAGAGGGACAGAGAGAGAAATGGAGACCCAGCCTCTGGGGAACAATTAGCACAAGCTTTCTTAGCCATGGGCTGGATGCACATCTTTCACGTTTTCCCCAAGGCTCCAGGATGGCGGCGGTGACATTCGAAGTGGGCTGTCACTTGTCTCCCCTGTCACCTCTCCAGTGATGGGAGTGGACACCAACTCTCATTTCCAACACAGCCCAGAAAAATCTCTCTTCCTCGTTTGCGCCAATGCCCCCTGCCTGCTGCTTCTGCCATTGGACCTAGTCTGTACCCTTCATGCCTCAGTTTCTGTGGCATGAAACTCTCCAGCACTCAGAACTCTGCCTCGTCCGGGAAGCGTTTATAACTGTTGCTAATAATTAAGGCACCTCACAGGGGTGGGTCGAAGCGAACACAGAAGGAGGTGTTTTCCCTTCGCTGGAGGATGAGGGCTGGAGATGGGCTCAGGCTTCCTTCTCTGTACTCAGATTACAGATCCCTGAAGCAGAGGCGCCGCTCCACATGCATCCACTGAGCCATGCAGAATACGGGCTGTGGGTGCATTGTGTTCTCTTTACTCCGGTCCGACTGGAAACCTCTACCCACATGAATTTTGTGCCCTCAGTGTTATAATCTCCATTTATAGACAAGAAAACTGAAGCGCAGAGAAATTATGGTTGTGTTTAATGACCTGGTAAGGAGCAGAGCCAGAATTTGACTTTGAACTCAGGTCTTTGTAACCCCAGAGCACATGGTGGTGGCCCTGATACCCTACTACCTGCTAAGATGGGCAAAGGGGAATCTGCAAATCTTTCACTGCTTCTCTTCACATGGCCCGGCAGCCAATGGTCATCTCCACTGTGGAAGAAATCAAAGGGCGCCCCCTTTGAGGAACCTCACTTCTCTTTCCTGGAGGAAGGTCCTGCCTGGCCTGCCCACTTCCGGTTTTCATGCACTGCACCAACAGCACAGACTGACCCTCCAGTTCTCTGCCTCTTTACCCACTTAGTTACCAGGTTCTGCACGTGACTGGCCCCCCAGGCCTCTCCATCAATGCTTCTACTGTAGTATCGATTAAGTCACCTTTCGGTGACCTAAGAACCTCCATACTGGATTGTGCTCAGAGCGCTGAACCAGCAATTCACGACCTGAATTGTCAGGACCTGCTATGATTTGAATGTTTTCCCAGATTCGTAAATTGACACCTAATAATTGCTAATATGATAGAATTGAAAGAGGGGGCCAGGGCTGGAGATGTAGCTTAGTGGTTCCGGCATCTGCCTCGCAAGCACAAGGTCCTGAGTTCGATCCCTGTTAACCACATACAGTGCGGGGCATGGTGACTCATGTCCACTGGCAATCAATACCACATACCACAGTGTTGGGCGTGGTGGCTCACGCTTGTCATCCCAGCACTCGGGAGGCAGAGGCAGGAGGATTGCTGAATTCGAGGCTTGCCTGGGCTACATAGTGAGCTCTGGGCCAGCCTGAACTACAAAGCGAGACCCTGTCTCAAAAAAACAAAAAGCAAAAAACAAAAAAGAGGGGCCTTTAGAAGGTAACTGAGTCATGAGAGCCCTTCCTGCATGAATAGGATGAATCTGAACACAGGGATCTGCCACAGCAAACAAAGGGGCCACTGAGGGAGGCTAGGGAAAATTTCTTTAAGACTTAAGGAAAGAAGCAACTGCTAAAATAATTCAGACAGAGGAAATAGCAAGTACTAGCACCGGCGCACAACACAGCATGGTGTAGCTGGAGAGTGGAAATACAGCCTTTATCATGAATGCATAATAACATGAATATCATGAATGCAGAAAGGAGACATCATGTAGGACCTATGAAGAGTTGACAGTAACAACACTAATAATAATTGCTCATAAAATCTACTAACCAAACTACCAGAGATTTGCTAGACCTGGATGATGCCCTTTTCTTGCTCTAGGGAGCTGAGAAACATAGTGACTTTGAGAAAGTTATGAAATTTGCTGACACTCCAGTCTCCGATATGTTCAGTGGTGGCGAGAACAGCACCACGTGGGGAGATCCCAGGAGGATGGAAGGAGTTTAGTTGGCTCCCAGAAACAGTGGCCCTTCCTGTCTTCCAGGAGTGGGAGGAGGCCACCAACAAGGCTCTTGGTGCTTCTGGTTTCGGCAACATCTGTCTAAGAAGATCGCTCCTGTGCCATTACTCCATCTGAAGAAAGATTTGACGTCTGACAACTGCTTAAGTCTAGTCACATTTACATAAATTTCTACCCAGACTTCTAAGGTTCCTCTTAAGTCTGTGGTTGAGGGTCCCCTCACAGGGGCAGAAAATGCAGGCTCTTCCCTCAGCCTCCTTGGCACCTCGGGCCTTAGCCATGTACTCTAAGGTTGGCCAACTAAACCCAAGGAACTTTGTTGGCGGCTTCAGGGCAAGATGTAATCTATGTAATAAAATAACTAGATAAGAGGAAAAGACACATCTTCTTCCTAACACTTCGAATGTGATTTTGTCAAGACATGATATATGGAGCCTTGGCAACCATTTTGCAATAATGAGGGAGAATGCCAAAAGAGTCTCAGAAACTCTGACATGGTTGAACCATGGGTTCTCCTGCCTCTGGGCTCTTATTTTGTGAGAACAAGAAATCCCCAGAATGTAAGGCCATTATCCCTGGCTACTTGTTACATGTATGTAATTTTAAAAAATTTATAAGCATCTTAATTGGTAGGTTTCTGTTCTCTTTGGCCCTCTTTTACCCTTTTTATTTTCTCCTTTGGAAGGAATCAGAAACTGTTTTCACATCTTCAGTGAGGCCCACAGTTCATTAAATAAGAAGCCAGACTTTTTATTTCTGAGTTAACCTTAGGTTCTATTTCTCCAAGGCCCTCCTATAATAGTTCTGGCTTATTCCTATTGTTCTGATGTATTTTAAGAGTACTTGAAAATGCTCTTGGATGAATAATCAATTATTTTGCTACTTTATTTATTTATGGAGAGGAAAAAAAGCTCAGGCGTGAATGATGTTGGGGGAGGGCCAAAGCAAGAACAGAGCTTTTATACCATCAGCAAGAGAGAAAGTGGTGAATCCCAGGCAGGCTTGGAGTGGGCCAGTGGGCAGAGCTGGAGGAGCACACAGAGCAAAAGCAGTTCCCAGAGTAGAGACGAGACCACGCAGGAGTACCTGTCGCTCTGCAGAGAAACTGCACCCGCCTCTCAGCCTCCAGGGCCCTACCTGTGCTAAATGCACGGAGGTTTTGACGGTGCCCTTCTTTCTCTCCTCCCTGGCCCTGACAGCTCCAGCCCTTGGCCCACCCAATGCCAGGGAAGGGGCAGGTGTGACGTCCACCTCTCTGTCAAGCAGTCAGAAACCTTTCGTTGTGCTTTACCAATGCTCAGACAGATCCTAGTTTTTCTAAATATTTTTAAGTGACTGGAGGTGGGCAGTGGTGTTATATAAGGTGTGATTAAAAAAGTAAGGCAAAGGCTTGAATTTTTAAAAACGTATTACAGCAAAACACAGACTGACCTTAGAGCCCTTCAGAATACTTCTGCTTTCCCAAGCTTCCTGCCACCTTTGGAAGCAGTTCTGGAGCTCTCTGGTGATCACTGTTAGTTGTGCAGTCATAGCTGCCTTAATGTCCTGAACTGGTTTAAAACACTTACCTTTCATGTTTTCTTTGACTTTGGGGAAGAACTAGAAGTCACATGGTCCCAGACCCAGCAGAAATGGACACAATGTCACGTGTTTATGAGCTGCCTTTCCAGTGCACAGAACTGGGCAGCACCATTTGCCATATTTTTTAAATCACACCTTGTAAAGACATCCTGAAAGAGGACTTCCAGAACTGTTTCAGAGAGTGGCAAGAAGGATGGGATAAGTGTGTTTGAAGCGAGGCAGGGATTATTTTTCTAGCGATGTATCCTTTACTGTAATAAATTTTTCATTTAGCCATTCACCATGTACTTAAATCACACCTCACATAAATTGATAACGTCACTCCTCTCCATGCCATTTCCACTTTTCCCAGCTCTGTTTAGACTGACTCCTCAGAGTTTGAAAGTGTCTGGAGTATGTCCTGATCCCAGGCTGTCTGTACTAATAAAGATAAATTCCAGATAAGACAGTTCAGCCCTGCTGGGCAACACATGCTCTTAAGTGCACAAATTAGTCTTGATGTAAACCATCCAGGCTCCTTATCTGTGAGAGAAGCAAGCTGCCCCATACGCCTGTTAGAACCACGAGTAATGTGCCTGGAGCCAGGAACAGAGCGGCTCCTGGGCTCCCGCAGTAGCCAGCCAGGGAGGACTGGGTTCCGGTCCGTGTGCCGGGTCTGGGGACCCCAGGGACCTCCAGGGGGAGGGCAGTTCTTCCTGTCTTGTCTGGAGCCAGCTCAGGACACGTGCTTCTCTTTTCTCGCCCTCCACGCCCGAGCATCAGGTTATTGTCCAGGCTTGGGCAGTGGAGGAGGATGCAGGGCTGAGCTCCCCACAGGGACACACAGCGGGGACACCTGGGCTGGTTCACTTTCACCATCTGGACCTGGAGGAGGCGCTGCAGTGCTCTCCGGGAATGCTGAGGCTTCCTCTGAATTCAGTCAACAATAAATCCACAAGCACCAGCCCACACCAGGCACCAAAGGAGGGGCAGGGGCTGCAGGAGGGAACGAAACTCGGTCCTTGTCCCTAGGTGCTTCCCGTTAACTCAAAAGTCCTGCCAAGGTTTTAATGCAATTGGTTAAAAAAAATGACCCAAGAATGGACTCTGAGTCCTTCAGCACCACTCTAAGGTGCTGTCTCACAGACAGCCCAAGGGTCCGCTGGCTGTCTCTCTCCTTCTCTTTCTGAGACAAGGTCTCACTATATAGTTCAGGTGGCCTTGAACTTACTGTGGAGCTCACACTTGAACCCAAGACAATACTCCTGCCTCAGGCTCCCACGGGTTAGAATTGCAGACATGCTTCTGCGCAGACTTGTGGCGCAGACCCATCGGCCTGGCTAATCTGATGCTTGCCTTCATGTGCTGTCCCTGCTAGTCGGGTTAGAGCCACCAACTCAGACAGTAGTTGGTAGGAAACTGAGAACTTGCAGATGGCTTTTGTCTGCTAGAGACGTACATGATGATTTCTGTTCCCCAGAGACAATGGCCCCCAAGGTTTATGATTTAATGCATACAGGACTTGCCTCAGTTGTGTATCCAAGTCACCATCTCCAGTCAACATTCTTCCTTTCGTTGATTGTCCACACTAAGTTCCTCACAGCATCCCCTACCTCAGCCTTATGAGCCTGCTGGACCCCCTATTCATGGATCTTCGACATAGGCTCTTGGTGCACTGGTCCGAGAGCCATGCCTTCAACTTTCTGGAATTATAATCTGACACTTCCTTAGAGACAAACCTTGGTGCTGGTGAGTCAAAGACAAAAGACACCTGTGATGGTTGATTGATTGTGTCAACTTGACGCATTTGGTTAAGAGAAACTGAACTGAATCAGCTCAGTGACTCCACACCCCCAGGTGGGAAGGACCCACCTGAGGGCAACTTGTCACCAGGGAAATGAGAAAGCACAGATCTATTTCTGTTCCTTCTGAGGAGCTCCAGTCTTCACCTTCACCATGGACCAGAGCCAGATCCGTGAGATGCCCATCTTCAGATGAGACAGTCACTGGGGATTTTCTAAACAAAGACTGGACGAGGCTAGATTTGGCTGCTGGATTCCCTGTCTCATAACTCAGTGTGAATCTTACCCATCTGTAGACTAATTGTAGCCTTGCTGAGGTTGCTTCTAAAATTCCTGTACAATTCTAGTTCATCCCAGTTTGCTCTGTAACTACAATGAAAAGACATGCTGGTAAATAAATGCACGGAGAGATTTCTATACTTGTAACTGGAACACCCAACAAGGATTCCCTTTTCTCTTCTGGTTAAAGTAAAAATAGAAAAAGCAGTTGTGGGGGAAAAAAAGCTGACGCGTTTCACAGTAGAGCTCTCAGCAGTGGGCAGATGGAGCTGAAGGAGAAGACTCTTGAGCCCAACGATTAGACGAAATTACTTTGGTCAGAAAGGTTGTGGCTTCCTTTACATTTCTTTGACCAGATGTTTCCATTTCAGAAATATGTTGTAAAGCAGTTTTGCATTTTGGGCTCAAGGGGATGTTTATTTGGTTAGGATGCAGTTTGTAGGACTTTTCAGCAATGCCAGCACTTTTGTTTCTCTATGCACTCCATCTTTACAAGAGCCCTTGAGGCAAAGAAAATGTAGTCCATCGTGCCCATTTCACAGATGGAGAAGCCAAGGTCCCAGACAGGTGGATCAGTGCTGGGCTGTGACATCCAGCATGGGAGTCAGACCTAGAGCAGGAAGCACACACAGCCTCGTGTGACATTACCTGGGAATTTTCACCTGGTATGTATGTGTTTAATGAAAGCAATGAAGGACTGGTTTTATTCCTAATAAATACCAGCTACATAATCATACATCTATGTGTTATTCATTCTTTTGTTAAAATCACTGAATTTTGAGGTCCACAGTAGAAATTTTCAGTTTTCTATTGTTATATGCCAAAAAGCCTAAAATATAGTGGCTTAAAACCAGTAACTTATTATCTTCATGAGTTTGTGAGCCAGGAAATTGGCTGTAACCCGGCAAGAGTGGGTCCTTGGGTATACATGGTGTCAGTGTCTCTAGAGTGCATTAGGCAGGAGGCTGGGGTCAACTGTGTGGTTATTGATTTTATTTGTCAACTGGGCTGGATTCTGCTGCCTGGACACATGGTCACATGCTATTCTGATTGTCTGTGAGGTTGTTTTTGGAAACTGTAACAGCCAGAGCAAGATTTACTCCTAATGTATTTCCCCAAATTCTTGAGGTTGTTGGAAATATTAAAAGCAACCATATATACAGAGATAAAAATATATCCCTTGAATACATGTAGGTATGTATGTATATGTAGACAGCACAATAGAAAAGGTACCCAGTGTAAATGATTGTGATTTCAAAGACCTGCCATGGCTTCATTGAGACACAGATGATCCAAAGTCATTTCCGCACCTCATCTCTACCCATAGGTAGTCCTTGGAGGAGGAAAATATGCTATACCATGGTTATAGTTGGGACCTTGGGTAAGTTATTTAACTCTGTGATCATCAGAGTCCTCACCTCTAAGAGTCTTGTGCAGCTCATCTCCTAGGATTACTGTATTGCTTAATAGTGTAAGTGAGAGAGCATGAGTGAAAAAGCAGAGTTTAGGGTTAGCAACTTAGTTAATTTATTATAAATAATAATTATTAATATTGTCAAATTATAAATAATAATTATTAATATAATAATTAATATTGTTAATATTAAATTAATATTGTTATGTACTTTCTTCTGCTGTATATTTGCCTTTCTCTCTGTACATGCATAGCTATCTTCTCATTCTCTGTGGGCTTTTGCCCCTCCCAACCTTTCCCTTTTGTCCCTTCCCTTCCCTTTCCTTATTTATTTATTTATTTATTTATTGAGACAGGGTCTCACTTTGTAGTTCAGGCTGGCCCTGAGTTCACTATGTAGTCCAGGCAAGCCTCAAACTCAGCAATCCTCCTGCCTCCGCCTCCCGAGTGCTGGGATGACAGGCATGAGCCACCATACCTGACACTGTGGTATGTGGTATTGACTGCTGGTGGACGTTTCTTTTCCTTTCTTTTCATTTCTTTCCTTCCTCAGAACGCTCAGTGCTGGGATTACACGTATGCACCACTGTGCTGGCTTAAAAATACTTCTTGATATGCCTGGAAGCTCAATAATCAGATCTTGCCCTGAAATGTCTATGTTCTACATCGGGAATTGGGTTTAGCTTAAGTGGTACTGCACCAACCTTGGATACACAAGGGCCCGAGTTTGATCCCCGGTACCGCAGATAAATAAGTAAGTAAGTAAGTAAGTAAATAAATAAATAAATAAATAAAAAGATGTCACTCATAGGAAGGGACAGCTCAAATTCCCTCCTCTGTTC
Source organism: Thryonomys swinderianus (assembly GCA_004025085.1). Classification (NCBI taxonomy): domain Eukaryota; kingdom Metazoa; phylum Chordata; class Mammalia; order Rodentia; family Thryonomyidae; genus Thryonomys; species Thryonomys swinderianus. The sequence continues at coordinate 232,795 of PVIC010000017.1, forward strand.
TTGAAAGATGGCTGTTCTGTTTAAGAGCCGACTGCATGGTTCCCATGTTCGGGGCCTATTGGATCCTTCTTTATATGAGGCTTTGAATTCACTCATGTACTCATCAGGTATATTTGCAGAAACAAGGCCCATCCGGCATCATGCAACCTCAGCTCCAATATGGGCCTCATCCCTTGCTGAGTGACAGTGAGCAGGTTATTTAACTTTCTATGCTTCGATTTCTTCTGCTAGAAAATGGTGCTGAAAAGTATATCTATCTAGTGCAGTTAGGGTAATGAGATGAGTCAGTTCACGTAAACTGCCTACATGGAGCAGGTCATCACCAGGCAGTAGCTCTTAAGCATGAGCCATGCATGACAAATCACTGAGGCCATCTAGGCAGCCATGTGCTGTAACCCTGGGATTCTGGGAACTGACTGTGTAGTAGGAGTCCTAAGACAAGTAACCTCATTACTATACTTTAGGGCAATTTTCAAACTTCAGTGAATATAAAAATGCTTGCATTAGCCACCAGGAAGATGCAAATCAAAACCACAATCACATAACACTTTATACTCACAAAGATAACTAAAATAAAATGGTAAGTAATAGTAAGTCTTGGTAAAGATATTGAGAAACTGGAATCCTCATACACTGCTGCTGTGATTATAAAGGTGAAGGCACTGTGAAAAAAAGTAATTGCTCAAAAGTTAGACATAAAGTTACCATGTGATCCAGTAATTATCCTGGTAGGCACATAGCCAGGACAAACAAAAACATATGTCCACACAAAACTTGCATATGAATATTCAGAGAAACATCATTCATAACAACTCAAAGTGGGAACAACTCAAATATCCACCCACTAATGAAAGGAAAAATAAAACTTGGCACATTCATACAGTGGAATGTTATTTGGACATTAAAAGGAAATGAAGTCTTGATACTTGCTACTACACAACAAATGAAGTTGGAAAAATGATCTAAGTGATGGAAACCGATCAGAGAAGACCACAGATGTTATGATTCCATTTATAGGAAATGTTCCCAACAGACACATCTATAGAAACAAAAATAGATTTATGATTACCTCGAGCCACGACAGGGCAGCATAGAAGAATTGGAGTTTCTTTTTTTTTTTTTTTTTTTAAGACAGGGTCTCGCTTTGTAGTTCAGGCTGGTGCTGCGTGGAGTTTGTTTTTGAGGGAGATAATACTAAAGCTGATTGTAGTGAGGGTTGTGTAAACCTGTGAATACACAAAAGCCATTGAATAAATGGGTGAGTAGTTCAGTAGGTAATTTATAAGTCAATAAAAAGCTCTCTAAAGGAGTACCTAGAGTGTTTGTTAAAATATACATTTTCAGAGCCTTTCTGCTATGATTTTGATTTCAGTCTGGGCTGGGGTTATGTAAAACCCTTTATTTTTCAACCACTTTCTGATTAGCAGCTGCAACAAATGGTTTGGCTAAGAAAGCCTGAGTGGTTCTTGGAAGAAGCTGCACTTCCACGGAGCCCCCAGAGGGGAGGAGGGAAGAGGGTTTCCAAGGGCAGAGGACAGCAGGAACCTTGCTTGTGGGCCAGAGAGCCTCAGCCACCACCACCGTGAGCCGCGGAGCTGGGGAAGAGAACACTTTCCTACTTCCTGGAGGCCTCAAATTTTCTCTCACCTCACTGAGCTGCTGCTATTTTTGTTTTTTGGTTGTTGGTTTGTGTGTTTTGTGTGTGTGTTTTTTTTTTTTGAGACAGGGTTTCACTTTGTAGTTCAGGTTAGCCCTTGAGCTCACTAGGCAACCTAGGTAAGCCCCGAACTCACAGCAAACCTCCTGCCTCTGCCTCCTGAGTACTGGGATTACAGATGTGAGCCACCGTGCCAGACATTGTATGTGGTACCAGCGATCAAAGTCGGGACCTCATGCTTCCGAGGCAGATGTCAGAACCACTGAGCTAAATGCCTGGCCCTATCCAGGTATTTTTAATAAACCAGGACAGGTGCATGTCAGAGAGGGGACTTAGGAGCACACAGCAGTCGGCCACACCTAACAGCAATCTCTTCTCTGGAAGCTGAGCTCTGTGATGGCTGCATGTTTGAATCTGACACTAGGTCAGCTAGAAGCCAGGATGAAGGTTGCTATGAACAATCCTCTGAGGGTCTTAGTTTAATGCCCGAAGGGACTATTTACAGCTGCTTCTCACTGTTTGCCCCATGGAAGTCATTCATGTGGTTCACTTGTCATTGACCTCAGAATGGATATTTTATGGAAACAAGTGATTATCAGACAGGTGAACAGTCCCCCTGGCCCAGTGGGAGAGGTAGAAGGTGACCTGCATGTGTACATTCATTAAATCTTGGGTGGACCCAACGCAAATTCATGGAAGTCACAGGACTGGGAGGGAGGGGAATGGGAAAGTGACGTTCTGGAAAGTTCTAGAAAACTTAACCTTAGAGGTTAAAGTGCAACTCTCACAGACTAATATTGGCAGTAGAAGTGAGAATTTTCAGATCTAAGGTGGGTAGTTCCCCCACAGTTACTGGTAGCCTGTGCTTGATGATAATTAGGGTAACCAATTTGCACTGATTATTCAGGACTTGCCTGGTTTTCAGGCTATAAGTTCTCTGTCTGCCTAATCCTCTCAGTCCTGGAAAACTGGAATGGTTGGTCACCCTACTGGTAACAAAGGCATCCTGTTTTTAGCTCCTCTGGTGACCCAGGAATTTAGCATCTTCACAATCCAATCATTTTCCTAAAGTCCTTCCTTTTGGGGGGACATTTTAGATATAAACCCTCACTTATCAAATCCAGGAACTCCTCTATTGCTAGGATCTCATTACTCCCCTGACTGAATGGGAGTCCTAACTTTGGATAGCCTGTTCCCAACCTAACAATGTATACAAGTCTGGGTAAGCAGCCAACTTATCTTTTTGTTTGAAAGCTCTGGCAGAACACAGGGTACCAATCTTGACCTAATGATGAGAACTTTACAGCATCACTGAGATCCTAGACTTTCAACTGGTTAGAGCAACTGGTTGGTCTTTAGGTTGCCTGATTTGGGATGAGGGTGATTTATGTGAAGGACCAAGAATGAAATGCATGTTTGGTGAACAGGTGAGTAGACAGATATAGATAAGACTATATGATGAACAAACTCAGTGTCATTTTCTTGAAACTCAGAAAGCCTAACTTTCCAGTTTCCTTTGTAATTTACTGACACCATGGAAGGGAGGGAGGGAGAGAGAGAAGGAAAAACAGAGAGGGAGAGAGAGAATTTACTAGCAAGGCCAGAAAGAAGGTTGAAGGCCAGCTCCATCTGAGAACTCTAGGGTGTTCTAAAAAGGGCTGCCACCGTGCACTATTCCAAGATGCCTTATTAGCAGGGGAAGTCAAGACTGTTGTAGCCATGCTACATTCATCTCTACCTGGGGCAAAGAGCATTCTGGTCTTTGTACAAATCACCTACTCACCAGGCCAAGTATGTGTAGGATTTTGCCTGCTAGAGAGAGGTACATATTTTTTTTTCTTCTCCTAAGCCCTTCTTTCTACTTTATACAGAGGCACCACATACCTCCTTCTCACTCAATATTTTTGGCATCAACTAGAGACTGCCATAGCAGACTTTTGATGATAACCTGAAATGATCTTGCTTTTACAGGTAGTAGAGACAAGAGATGTTGGCTCCTTGAAAATATCCTTAAACAAAAAAAGCATAACCTTGATTTCAAAGAAGTCTTGAGTGACATTATCTACTTTTTTCCCTAGATTTTTTCTTACCATTTACAGTAAACTAAGAGGAAATCTGAGTTTGGACAGGTTTCTGAATGTTCTGACAGCTCAGAACTACCAAGAACTACTGAAAACTTGTGTTCATCTTTGTTGTGATCATTTTTCTTCTTGCTTCTTGATTTGATATTTCTAGTAAACCTCCTCATTAAGGCAGTATTAAGCTAACTCATAAATATGTATACAGTCTTCTTAATTATCTGTTGATGGATATGGACCCTGATACATTTACATAATGAACATTTTATACATGCGGATGTGTTTTACAATTAGACCCAGGTGGGGGCTGGGAAAGGGAGAAAACTTGGGAGGAAAAAACAAGCTTATTTTTGACAACACCAAAGGCATCACTTTAGAGAAAGCCATAAGTCTAGGAAACCTATTTGTACTGTTTAGTTTCTACCCACAGATTTCAGATACTATTAGCAGTGTTGCCAAATTAGGAAAAGGGCCGACTTGGAACTTTTAGTTGAATTCTGTCGTGTTCCAAAGCTTATGGTAAAGCTAATACACAAAGGTGGTAAAGCAGTCAAAATTTGGGAATCATAATTGGTATGGTAAATGTCATAATGTACCCCCATATCTGATATTCAGCAACATTTTACTTTAGTACCTCGGGAGGGGTGACTCCCCTATACTTTAAGTATGGCCATGACACATGTTCTGGTTAACAGAAGGTGAGAAGAAATGTTATGTTCTCGATAAAAACATGTGCCCCTATATTCTCATGTTGAGATTCATTTCACAGTGCTCAGCCATGTAGGAATTCAGAGTCCTCTACAGCCATGATACAAGGGGGTTGGCTGTTGCTTGAGCTGACAGCAGACCTTAGGATCACGCACGTGGTGCTGATTTTACAGACATACAGAATGCAAGAATTATGGAGTCACGGAGGTTTCTACCAAGATGTAAACAAGGCCCAAGAGGCCAGGTAGTGTGCCTCTCAGAGGGTAAAACATGAAACCATGAGAGCAAGCAGTGGAGACCTTATGAAATTGGAGATGCGAGGAATGAAGAATGTCTGCTGAAGAAAGTTATAGACAGTGAATGGAGTCACCTCAAGGAAGTGGTCATGAGGGCTGCCACCAGCTGACCAAACCTTTCAGAGCTTACATCTTGCTACATTCTTCCTTGGGTGCTGGACATGGAGTTACAAAATTTACTATTTGCCCTGCTGGTTTTTGTCTTGCTTTGATTCAATTTCTGACTGTTTCCTTATTCTTCCTTTTAGAATGGGAATGTTTACCTTGTGCCATTGATGTTGGAAATACATAACTTTCTTCTTCAGTTTTATGGAAATTGTAGCTGAGAGTTTGCTTTCAGTTTAAGAGAAGACTTTGGACTTGGACTTTTCAGAAATGCAGAGTTGTTAAGACTTTGGATTCTTAGACATGAAAATGTCTCCCAGACTTTCATATTCAGAGGTGAGGCTTGGTTGGAAGGGGCTTTTAACTAGGGGCATGATTTGGAAGGATCTATTCTTGTTCATGTCTCCTCCTTCTTTCTCTGCTTCTTGGCTTCCTCTGCCATGTTATTTGGCCATGCTACTTCTTCCTTAGGGAGGGGTGAACACTGACTAAACCTCTCCTCCTTTGTGGGTATCAGGTACTGTGTCTCAAGGATTGGACTGTGAATAATATAAGGGGTGAGGTTGGTCACTTTGGAACAAAGTACTTAGGAAGTGTGTACAGTTCCCCACATTCTGTTTTGCTGCCAAAGTGGAGACACCAGTTTGTCTTGGTGACACTATTGAGCAGAGGTCACTGTTAACATATACTGGACTTGTAGCTTAAGCCAGAAATATACCTATAATTGTTTCAAAGCACTGAGATTTTGGGAGGAGTGTTTGTTATAGCAACAAAATCATGTCCACCCTGAGTGAAAACTGAGACCAGGAGCTTATAATGTTATTCCAAGGATAACCCCTGTTGAAAGTTTGAATTGTGAAACTCAGTTCTGAATGAGCTTTATGGGCAGAGGATGGGCTGAGGGAGCTAAAACAAATGTTCTTTCTCTGTCCTCCAAAGAGGAGTGTCCCTCTGGATTCCCTAATGCTTTCACCTAAAAGACAGCATGGTCTTTCTAATTTTACTGGGTAACCTTATGATTCTTCCTAGCTTGAGCAGAGGCTTCTGAAAGCTGCTCTAATGCAATGTTCAGAATAAGTGAATGCAGCAAAGGCATCTGAGCCATCTAAAGGGCTATTAGGATGGTGAGTGGTGTTTTGATATATTCATTCTGGTTAAAAAAAATTGAGCTGCCTCAGATGAAAATTGCTATATAAATCCTCACTCAATAGTAACGTCCTGACAGAGGAGAAAATTAGAAAATAGTGATAGCCAAAGAGTCCTAAATTGGAAATTGGTTTTCATTGTCAGAAGCAACATAGTAGCAAGATGTGGTCTCAGGACTTGCAAGAGGCAGCAGGCCCAAGGGTGAGAAAGGAATGATCTCTGCCCTTGCCTCTCGAAGAGTTTAAACCAGGTTTTTTTCTGTGCTGCATATACTTTTCTAAATGCTTTATTTGTGTAATTCATTTGGTCATTACAAAATTCAGGAAGGTATTCTCAATTTAAATACGAGGAAACTAAGGAACAAAGTGGTAAAGAAACTTGTTTAAGATTCTGAGCTCATGTAGCCTGGTTTCTAAGTTATGCTGATCGCAGCATTGAAATTTTAGGTGCTTAAGTAACTAAAAAATTAGGACAATATAAATGAAACACAGGTTAAAAAAAAAGATGGATGAGAGATTGGGGTATTATAAAAACATTATATGATTTCTAAAATAAGGTTACTCTCACCCAAATAAAAAAAATGAATCTGTCCAAGATTTTATTTGGCTTGGAATAAACAGGGGAATCAGGAAGATGTTACAATCCGTTCAAAGGAGAACTCAAATGATCACATATACATGGATGGGTGAGGAGAGTAGAAATGACTTTATGCGTAGATGGGAGACTACTGGAGCATGACAACCAATTGCATTCCATGAACATTTCTATGAACAAGCACTATGTGCATTACTATCCACTCTCTACAATTAATGCCTATCTATTTACAGTGGTGTAAATAGCCTCATCAAAGACAAAGGAACATGTCTTCTTTGAATTGGATTGCTCGTGTATTGCTCTGCTGAGTGAATATCCAGTAATGTCTTTCCAATTTCAAGATCTTCCACAATTTATCTGCCAATATTCTTTTGTTTGTGTAGGTAATACAGCAAGGACTTACAAGTTTCTTTTGCTAGTAATGATCGACTCTTTACTTGGGCCTGAACTGATAATCCAAAGGGTAACTAACTGCAAGATTAAAAACCTTGGCTTTTTCTGACCATCTCTACCTTCTTTCTGACTTGTCCTTTCTTAGACATCTTCTGCGAAAGTAACCTTGATTTCCAGGAACAAGAAATCCGTTGGGTAAACATTTATGACAAGAGTTGAAACTACCCTTTAGGGAGCAGTGACTTTCTTACCACAAAAAGGCCCCACCTGACCCATCTTGGGATGATTACCAGCCAGACCACTTTAACCAAGACTGCTTAATTATGCATACTTCTTGCCCTCCTATCCTATATAATTTACAGCTCCTGTTAGTCTGCCAAAGATGTGTGTGAGAATGCCCAATTCCCTTTGTCTTCCCAGTATAGCTATGCTGAATAGATTGCTTTCCTGCCTTTCACTCTTCTTTTTCCACTTGGTTTCTGGGGTGAGGGAAGGGTGGAATTTGCTGAGACTCCTTGAAGTCAGGCCTCTCCCCCTCTCTGGCCTAGCTATTTGGTAACAGCTTGCTGTTGAATAAGTCTTGGGTTGTTTTCCCTCTGTAATCAGAGATCTGGGGATGGAGTGATGAATACTAACCCCTGCTGTTATTGAACTGTGAAGTAATTTCTAACCTATGGTTTCTTTGAATAAGCATAAAAAAAGAAGAAAAACTTCTCATATTCTCCTCTAATATAATTTGAGGTTTCAAATAAAATGTCTTCGCCAGTCACAGATCTAAACATTCCCCCTCTTAGTTTATTTTCTGTTGTTATAATGGAATACCCAAGAAAAGAGGTCTTTTAGTTCAGTGTTCTAGAAGGTGAGACGTCCAACTCTGTGGCACTGACATATTCTTAACTCCAGTTGAAGGTTGCATACAAAAAGCAGAAGGAAAATGAGTTTATGAGGTGAAAGAACAAGGACCAAACTCCAGAGAGAGAGGTAGTCCATTCCATGGGAAAAGCACTAGTTTACTGAGATTCATGAGTCCTTCCACATGATGTCAACACTTCCTGACTATACCTAGCTGGGAGACTAAGATATCAGCATGAAATTTTGGAGAATGTCTTCAAAACCTATTAGCTCCCTTTCAATTCTAATATATCCCTTAAGTCATAGCTCCCTCACCTATGTTAAGAAGCATAATTCTAGAAGATAGCCTTTGAAGGAAAAAATAAGGACAATATGGCTGTATTGGAATAATGTGGCTATGATTTAGATCCAGAATGTCCCATGCACACTCAGAAATGAGGCTTCGGGAAGGTGATGGGATCACGGGGCACATACTCATCAGTAGGTTGACTCATTAATGAATCAGAGCTGAATATGCTGCATGTAAGATGCAGGACCCAGAGGGCATGACCTGGAAGGATACAGCACCTTCCGGACACTCCCTTCACTCTCTGCTTCCTGACCGTCATGATGGGAGAAGCTTTCTTTCACCAGAGCCTTTTCCATCATGCCCTTCTTGCCTTACAGTCAGCTGATATGGACTTCTAAAAACCATGAAACAAAATAAATCTTCCCTTTAATTTGTCAGGTATTTTGTCCCAGTGATGAGGAAAGTGACCGACTACCTTAACATATTGCTTATGGCTAAAAGAGCAGATTTCTTTTGGAGAGCAAAGTATAACATTAAAATCATGAGGTTGGAACTACAGAGATAGATTTTCTGTGCAACAAAGGAAATGCAGTTTTGCTTCTGCTTTTCCTGATGAGTTGGGTTAAAGACAGTGACCTCTTGTCACTTGAGTGCTAGGGCCACCTGTACACCTTCTATTAGGGAAACTTCTGGAGCCAAGAGGCAAAATGGCAAGATGGACTCTGTCTTGGAACCCACTCTGTAGAAACTTAAGCATACGCAGAGATGATGGGAGAGCTTGCACAATAGCCATCCCTCAGTTCCAAGGGTTCAGATTTGGTTGGTCTGGGGAGTGGCCTGTGATTCTTCATTTTTAAAAAGCTTCTAGTAATGCTGATGCAGCCTCTCAGGACAATGTCTTGCTCCTGTGCAGCAGCCCCTCCGCCTGCTATGAACTTCCTGAAAGGGTGCAGTGCCAGTGGGCAAAGAAGACACTCACCCAAATCCTGAACTCTTCCCTTTCTAGATCACTCTCAGAATTTCTTGACCAAGGATCTTGAGCACCCTTTCTTGATCTGCACTGGCTTCTCTTCCTAATTCAGCCTCCCAAGGAGGCTCTATTGTTTGTTTGTTTGTTTGTTTTTAACTCAGAGATGGAAATAGGGACTGACCATATAAGTTCAAATTCTTATCCCTGGTATGGGTGAAGGTCACCTTCTTTGAAAATATGCTCTTTGCAAGTGTAATGAAGTAAAAATGAAGTCATGTCAATCGGCCCTATTCCAATATGACCGGTAGTACCCTTAGAAGAGGGAAATTTGGACAGACACATAAACAGAGGAGGGCGTCATGTTAAGACACACACAGAAGGACGGTGAGTGATGGCAGCAGCAGAGGTGGGGGGTAGCTGCCAGCGGAGAAGCTGAGGACCGAGCCACCAGCGGGAGCTGGAGGAGACGAGGTTTCAGAGAGCAAGGCTCTGCTGCACTCTTATTCCCAGGTTCCAGCCCCCGCACTACGAGGCAGCACATTTCTATTGTTCATGGACCACTCAGTTTGTGGTATTTTTTTATAGTAGCTGCAAGGGAGCAATACATGAGGCTTTTCCAAAAGGTGGATCAATTGACTGAAGTATGGACTCCCTTCAGAAGTGACAAGGAAAAGAGTCAGGTGAGTTTTTATTCCCCAAAAGTGGTGAAAAAGGACAGAAGACTGGAAGAAGTGAGTCAAAAATCATGATTGAGAGGGAACAGGAGAGTTAAGATTTACCTTGAAGTGAAGAAATGCAGGCTAAATGCCAATGAGAGAGAGGGTCAGGGTGTGAAGAAAACCAGTTCCATGAAAGAAAGCAATGGAAGCGTCATCCTGTGTCCAAGGGCTGCCTGTTGGTTAGGTTTCCTAAGTTTCAAAGGGCAATGTATGCACGTACATGCATGCATGTGTGTTTCACACATACACACCCCTGCTATAGCCCACATTTTGTTTTTCTCCATAGTTTCCTTTGTGGTCCTAGATGTATCATCAGAGAGCATTTTTAAGAACCTACAGGTGCACACCAAAGACCAAAGGTCAAATGTTGCACTGAAACTATGCTTATTTATTTCACTATAAAGGATAAGTATTTCCATCAGTCTCCTCTGTTTTCTATGATGGAATAATTAGGGCATCAGAAATTAGATTCTGAATGAATAGCTTCCTGGCTTGCTTTTGTTTTTCTTGTCTATTTTCTAATATCCTCTGTCCCTTGCCCAAGCGAGGTATGTTTAATCACATTCAAACACCAATTGGATATGAGTCTTTCCAGGATACTACAGATCAAGCAGTGTAGAATTCATGGGGAAAGTTCTCAAGGCCAAGCAAGAACACAACAGTGGGACTGGAAGGAGAGGAGATAACAGGGACTGACTTGCATAACACTCAGTGCCCTTAAGATTTGGCACCTTCTTGTCTCCAAGAACGAAGGAGTGGATGGTATCTAGGGTGACTTGTGAGTTTCTGGCTCATGAGACAATATGTATAGAATGTCACCAAGCAAAATAAGGAATGTAGGATGGAGAACAAGTGAGCGGTGCACTGCAAAGAAGAGGCTAACTCATGCAGAGGAAAGAGCCTGGGTTCTGCAGCCCACATATCACCCACAGCTACACAACAAATTCCCACAAACTTGGTATTTTAAAACAACACACCTCTGCTATTTCATGGTTTCTATATACTGGGAATCTTACTTCCCCTCAATCCTCTCCCATCAGTGTGTGTCTACCACAGCAACTTTTTCATCAAAGGCAGCAAAAGAGCTGTTACTACAGCTTATGACCTGAGTCCAGAAACAATATTCCATTTTCTTTGCCATGTGTCACACATTTCAAGAAAGTTGTCAGGTTCAGGCCACACTTAAGGGGAGGGGGGTGACACAGACACATGAATTCAGAGATTGCGGCAGCCATTTTAGAGTCTATGGCCATTTTAGAGTCTGCAGCCATTTTAGAGCCTGCTACCACTCAGATTTAGAATTAAATTCTCTCTTTGCCACTCTCTGGGTGGTGACTTTGAACTACTCTAAACCTGTTTCCTCATCTATAAAATGAGGATTTACTACCTATCTCATTGGGAAACTAAAAGGTTGACTAAGACGATTTATGTAGCAATCCCAGTACTTTGTCTTGCCTCTCTGCCATGTCAATTAACAACTTTCCAGATGGCTCCTTCTCTGTTAGCCTGAGGCTCAAGATGATGATTTTGGCAATTAGCTGGGTTACAACATGAGTGATAAATGAAACTCTGTGATCATAAGTCACTAAAATTTGGGAGTAGATATTGTTGCTCCCAGATCTAACCTATAAGTGCTGATTGTATGCTTAAATTAAAAAATATATGTATTATGCTAAAAGTCACATTTCCATGAATTTCCCTTCAGTACTCCCACCTTGCTTTGAGCATACTTATCCCACCACTCTTGCCACTTTCTGTACCACTTCTCAGTCTTCTTTTGTGAGTGTCTTTAGGATATATGATAAAATACACAAGAATGCTACTGCCAAGCACCATCCAATAGAGAGATAGGCTCATAAAAACATTACAATGAGTCCTCATCCATCTTATACACCAAATCAGGCACTGTGCAACTTCTTCCTCTTCCCCAAAGTCAAAACGACAATGAAAGGGAAACATTTGGAATCACTTCGGGAGATAAGTCAGCCACAATAGTCAATTGGAGGCACCAAAAAGGATCAATTCATTTTTAAGAAAATGATGGACTAGATGTGTTTGAAGTGGAGTATTTTGAGGGGGATTACTAGCAGAGCATCTTTTACTATACTACATTTAAAAAATATAAATATTCATTGTCATTTCTGGTCACAGCTCAGACCTTAACACAACCTGCCATGAGCCCACATTTCACTGATCCACCATCAATCCCTTTACCTTAGTGTGCTGCACTATGAGACCTCCACCAACATTTTGTACACGGGCTTCACTTTCTAATTCTGTCATTTGGGTGCCACAGAAAGAAAACAGATCTCTTTCGGCACTGCTGCTTGCCTAAAGGCACAATTTGGGTTGTGGTAAGAGAGGGTGTCTCAGACAAGGGCTGTCTTTTTCCAGCCTTTGAGGGACCTTCTCCAGCAGGCTGAGTAATTTGTTAAAGAATAACAGGTTGGGGGAGGGGAATAAATGTCACCAGCAAGCAGAAAGCAGGCTCACGTGGTTCCTTCTTAAATGTCTGGCAAGATTTTTAATTGTTTCTAAAGAAACCACTCGACTGATGTTAACCATATGGAAATGTTAAAACATGGGGTAACAGGATAATACAGTTGGATCATATTTCTTTAGTTGTCTGTAAAATGGCATGTAATTTGTAAACCAAAAATGGTGCTTAAGGCAACAATTACAGCAAAGTTCTTCATTTGAAATTCCTCTAATGTTTCCCCTCCAACCATTCCAAATAGATGATATTTAAAATATTTTATCTTAATGGCATTCTTTAAAAGGACCACTGGACTTGTAGTTATTATTTTTCCTGAGCCCAACCCTATTGATCATGTTCTACTTCCAACAAGCCACACATATGTGTGCACATGCAACAAGTACACACACACTCTCTGTCTCACACACACACACACACACACACACACACACACACACACTATGTAGTATGTGATACTTTTCTCCTGTTGGTCCTCCAGGGGTTGACGTTCAGTCAGCAAGTGAGTAGATAGATGAGCCATGTACCTGGGCAACAGGACTGAGATGCTGCTGTCCCTCTAAGCTTTCCAAAAGATACTCCTTAAATTTAGATTTCTGAAGACTTGATTTAGGGATAAAGACCAAACCCAAATGATGGGAAGAAGTGTTGATACTTAAGAAATGGTAAAATGAAAGGTGGTACACAATAGACAGAAAGTAACACATGGCTTTAGATACAGTGATCTGGGCACTGATCGTGAATCCTTCTTGTATTACGACTGGGAAAGGTTCTCTCGCAGAAGGGTCTGGGCTGAAACTGCTTCTGGCTTCAGAAGCTCTTCTTTTATGGTCCTGGATCTATTTCTCTGACTCTTATTAGGCACTTTTCATCCTAATGCGGCCAAGTACAAGGTCATGGGAGTCCAGATAGGCTCATGTTTGGATCAAGGCTGCTGAACTGACTCCAGACGGCTTTCTGTCTGCTTGCCTGGCTCTGTCTCTGTCTCTCTCTCCAGCATGGCTCAAAATTTAGGGTTTAATGCAACAGAGTCTTAGGAACTTTAATCGCCAGGGCTGAAACAATTTTTGTTTTGGCTTTTATATCCCCACTGTGGAAATCAGCAGGACTCCTGAAATTATGTCAACAGACTCTTTTCAAATAAAAATACACTCTATTCTAGAGCTTCTCCCACTTCAATGTACTTAAGAGCCACCAGGGGTGCTTGTTAAGGTAGAGATTTCCAGATTCTAGCTCAGAGCACTAAATTAGAATATCTGTGAGCGGAACTCAGAAATCTGCTTTTTCAAGCAAACTTCGAGAGGATTCTGAGATTACTTGTTAGACAGCCCCTCTGGGAAACACTTTCCCAGGGATGTGACACTTCTACAGGCCTCTCTAGTGTTGGCTGGGAAGTGCATAAATCCTGGTGTGTGTAACATATGAAAGTCTTTCCTCCATTATTCTGGGGTGGTTTTCTTGCTCCGACCTTCAGAGGTGCTTCGCTTGCTGTTCAGTTGCATTCTGTGTCAGGTTAGCCCAAGTCATGGAAACAGTGCTCTCATCTGTAATACTGGGAAAAAGAGAAGCCATAAAGCCCCTGTCTGTACTAGCTCAGTATTTGAAGGAGTTAAATTTTTGAAGACATTGCTTTATAACTTCCTAAAAATATTTCCAAATAAGTGCTCCAGAAGATTGTAAACTCTTCAAAGGCAGCAATAAAAAACTCCTAAGTTTTTCTGATTGCATTATTAACCTCTATTACCTGCAATAAATGCTAATTTGGAAGCCCTTCCATTTCAACAGACTTGGAAAAGTTGGATAATATGTAAGAAACACATTATCAAATACAGAAGTAAGAGTAAAAAAAAGTAAGGGAAATCTTTGGACACCCAAAACAAAGACAACCTCGGAAGATATTTTTCCAGGATGGCTTTATTGCCTGTGTAGAGACAAAAATAAGCTTTTCAGCCACGTGAACGGTGTGAGGTGGGAGTGGGAATGCCACCACTGAAGGCACACGCTCAGTGGAAAAGTGAGCTAGAAAGTGTTTGCTCCACAACGGGAATGAAAAATAAATGTACCTGTCTCAACCAAGATTTCAAGTGAATAAAAACATCCCTTCAAACGTATTATCACATATATTAGCACATGGGCTTGTACTAACATTTATAATACTTGGATAATCTTGGAAATTCCAAGAAAAAAACTAGTATAAAGTGACCATAGGGTTCTACTACTCTGAACAAGAAACGAAGATCTCTACTGAGGGGATAAACTTTCAATCCAAGCCTCACTCTTCCCAAACAAAAATACAATTAAACTTGTGTTCATAGTCCAAATGTAAGCTTGTGTAAGCAAGTTACTGTTAGCAGAAACAGGTAGCAGAAAAAGGCCACATCCCTTCTCCAAAAACCTCAGGTAATGGAATTATCAAATACAGAATGGAGAAGTTATATTCAGTATTTAAATAAAAAATGGAATTAAAAACATAAGAAACTATAGCTTTTCTCTCTCAGCTATTTTTCTCAAGCAAACCCTGTACCATCTACACACACATGCCCACTAGTGGCCCTTGTTCCCCAGTGCTTTCAAATTAGTGTGTCCCGTATATGTTATATATCACAGAAAAGTTACCATTTTAATAATTGAAAATGCACAATTCAGGGGCATGTTTGTGCAAACATTACTACTATCCATCCTTGAGACTTGGTCTACTCTATATTTTGCAGTTTTTGGCCACCGTCAACAGTAGCAGCCCTTGTCAGACAGAAGACCATATTTTAATCAACATCTTTGGTTGAGACTTGGAATTGAGTGCATATTTGTTTTTTGTATAAATTTAAATTTTCTATTTATTTATTTGCATACCATGCAACTAGCCCAGGGCTGAGCATGATAGGCAAGTACTCTACCACTGAGAGACATCCATAGCCCCTTCTTAAAATTCTAAGACAGGGTCTTCCTAAGTTGCTCAGAATTTCCTTGAACTTGCAATCCTCATGTTTTAGCCTCCTGAGTAGCTGGACTTACAGGTTTGCTAGTCTTGAGTGCATGTTTTGATTACCTGGAGTCTGCTACAAATTTGTGATCACAGGAGAAAAGAATTTTGCAGTAAGTCTTACAATTCTTTAGAAAAAGTTGACTCAATAGCTCCTTCCTCACTTAGAACATTCTGGACATGAGATTCCACATTTGTCAGTGACTGTATTGATACTGCAAATGATAAATGGCTAGGACACCCAAGAAAAACGATGGAGAGAAAAGAGAAATATAAAGAACCATGGAACAGTGTAAGAGTAACGTAACAGGTGACAGGGTGAACTCAAATTTTGTGCACTCAGTGTAATGGGAGGTATATCAGACATAAAAGGAAGTTGAAGATGTGTGTGAAGGGTGAAAACTGCAAAAGAGTTTTCAACAACAAGAATACTGGAATTGAATTACAGAGTTTCTTGCTCCAGGCCCTGTTCCAACAGACTAGTTGTTCTGCCTCTCGGGGTGGCATCCCATGAGACCTAGCTGACTGTCCTCACAGAGGAGGACACCATCTGCCACTTTTTAAAGGCAACTGTCCAGCCTTTGAAACTCAGGCGATGGTGAGACAGTATGTTTCTTTTTAAATATATAGTTTTTGTTTTGCAATAGTCCCATTATTTGCATGCAAAAGAAATGTAGTTGAAATTTATTAAAGTTATAAAATAATTACCCATATGGAATAAATGAGTAATAATACTCTGGAAAATCATGATTTCTTTCACAATCACTTTTTATTTCCCAGATGAACTCACTCTACCAAAGCTCTAGGAACAGGAGGCCCAGCTGTCACTGCATATTACAGCAGTTGGCAGAGTCTCCGGAGGTTTTAGCTTAGAAGTTACAGCAGACTCTATTATAGCTATACATGGTGGCTGCATAAGTCACCATTCAAACTGGGGCCCTTGGGAGAGTGCAAGAGGACCCTGTTCTCATTACAGTCGCCTCCCCTGACCTGGGGTGTCATTTCCCACAGGTTTGGCTACACAACACCGATGTTGGTCTGAAATAATAAATGGAAAATTCCAGTCCATAAGTTTCTGGTCGGACTACTTGAGTGGTGTGATCTCATCATCAAGGGTGCAAACCATCAACATGATTTATCACTGCTGCTGTTGACCTAGATTACCTGGCCAAGGTACTATCATCAGGTGTTTCACTCTGAAGGTTTCCCTTTGTCTTCCTTTTCCTCTTCTTCTGCCTTGGTTAAGGGCACAAGAGAGATTACCTTCTCCTGTGTACACTGAGTGCAGGCTGGAGAGTTTATGATTAATGAGCAGCAGCTTTCAAGGCTGGAAGTCAGCTCAGTGGAAGGAAGGCTGAGTTCACGGTCTGAGGACAAAACGCCACATGCAGATGAGCTGGGTTTTTCCTAAGTTGATGCAAAGAGTGTGACAAGATAAAACAACAGATGAGAGGAAGGTAGAGAAATTGGCGGTGGCAGCAGTGGGCAAAAATGGACAGATGGCCTATTAGTGCACAGAATGCTTCTCATCATGATTAAAATCCTTTTCTAAACTAAGGCCAGAGGAAGAGTTCCAATGGAATTGTCATGCCTTCACTATTTAAGGGGATTCTTTTTAAAAGCTGCCAGCTTAGCTGAGGAGGATTAGAAGAAGGGAAACAAGAACACTTTTAGACATTTTTAAAGAACTCATTTTGCTCCTTCCTAATTAATCAGTCTGCTTTCTGCAAACTGCTGTATAATTACTAAGGGAAAATTACTCTTAAAGAGAAGCCCCAATGTGTCTGTAGGAAAATGTGATTTTCGCACTGGGATCAAGAAAGACTTAACCTGCTTAATATGGATGAACAGTTTTATTAACAAAGGGATTTCCCACCATCAGTGTGTTGAGGATTAATCTTAATTTAGAGCTCCTTCTCTATGGGAAGCACTGATGAGGGAAAAGGAAAACAATCAGGCTGCCAGACATTGCGTCTAAAATCCTGAAACATCTATGACTGTAGTCCTTCTTTCTGCCCAATACTCTCCTCCCTGTTATAAGCACAGCACTAGACATCCCAGGAAGTTATAGGGTGTTTAGAAATAAAACCTCCCATGCAATAAATGCCAAGTTTTATTTAACAAGTAAGCAAGTCAGCAGCTGGAAATAAGTCTTCAGGCAGATCTTTAACTTCCAGGAATTCTGTTGGGCATTTTCTGTTGCTATGGCAACAGTTACTGCACAAACTAAGAAGGAAGAATGCTGCAGGTTTGCTTCTACAGTGCATTTTATCTCTGTGCCACACATCACAGAGAGGATCGAGATCTGCTCCCCATGAGGGGGCAAAATCCAACAAGCCCCTTGCAAGTTGAAAATATCATCAGGTGAAAATATGCATAACCCTCCTAACTTCCACCCTAGCTTAGCAACTGAATACATGGTAGAGCGGTAGTTGTTCACCCTGATGGTCACATGATTACCTGGAAGCTGCGGTCCATGTTGGTACCCAGCGGCAGCATCTTGCCATCTATCACTAGGTCTGGGAAATACCGAAACTCAAAGTTTGAGGCATGGTTTGTAAAGAATTCCTACTACTTTTGCACCACAGTAAGGTAAAGAAAAAAAAAACATTATGGAATTATTAGAAGTCCTTGACTTCTACTATAAATTTCTATTATAGGGCCAGAGATTTAGCTCATTGTTTCTGGCACCTGTCTAGCAAGCATAAGGTCCCTGGTTTGATCCCCGGTAACCAAATACAACAATGCTGGGTGTGGTGACTCACACCCACCAGCACTCAGTACCCCACATGCCACAGTGCCGCGCGGTGGCTCACGCCTGTAATCCCAGCACTTGAGAGGCAGAGGCAGGAGGACTGCTGAGTTTGAGACTTGCCTGGGCTACATAGTGAGCTCAGGGCCAGCCTGAACTACAAAGCGAGACTGTCTCAAAAAAAAACCAATTCTATTATATAGTGTATAAATCTCTTATAATTTGTTTTCTACTCTTTTCTCATCTGGAAATACATGTAATAGCAGAAATTCAAGTCTTTCAAATCCTTTTTCCAAAGACTGTATAAGCAAATACCCATCTCCTATTCAAAACTACAAATTTCCAAGCAAGATGTTATTTCTCCAGAAGTAATATGCTTCCATCATAGGAAAATTGACTGTCAGTGTTTGAAAGAAAAATGAGGTCATCATTAAAACCATTAGTGAGGCTGGAAACAATACAGTAATTTTCTTCTAATGTTTCTCAGAGTGACATGAGTATTCTTGATTATCTGGTCTTTGATGATGGATGTAAGTCTTTTTGGACCATTTTAATGGCTAAGATTGTTTTGCTTCAAAAGGAAAAGATTTGAGATATTAAAAAATCTCCCCTATCTACATATTTCTAAGGCCATATTTTTGTAACCTTGACTATTAAGTTGCCTGTGGCTTCATTTTTATAAAAATGAGTTTTTGGCAGGTGGAATCAAAAGTTATTGTCACAGAATGATTCTAACTGGAGTTAGAATTAGTACACGTTTGATGTTTGTACAGCTTATACATACTTCCTTCACTTCTAATGAGCTGAAATCATAATCTTTCCATTGTAATGTTACAAACATCACACAGTAACAAATAAAAGATTTAAATTTTGGAATACTCTATGGATTCTCCTTTATTAAAGCAAAGATGAAAGAAACATAAGGTACAAAGTCTCATATGCATATTTTCTTTCCTTAGAAATTCTATCTTGAAATGAACCTACTCTTAAGGTAGGTGTCTAAAATTTCATTCTTTGATATATGAGAGAAAGTTTAACATCATTCCCAAGTTAGAAGCTATTCATTAGGCAAAATGAAATGTGCAAAGGTCAGGATGAATGTGTCTAAAACTTTATTCACAACTAAATGATTAATTCTGGCAGAGAGTCCCAACTGGGGACCTAGAAGGTCAGAGAAGGCATGTGGTTGAATGTGGTTTTGTTTAAGGACTATGCTTCAAAGTCAATCTTGGACAGCCTTAGTATAGTGCATCATGTTTCCATTTACAAAAGGGACACAGTTTATACGTGTTTTCATCAAAGAGGTAAAAATATAGCCTCATCTTTAGAAGATGCTGGGTAATTCTATGTGTACCTGAGGACATATTGTGGTGATTTCAGGGAAACCAGTAGGTAGTTGGAAATGGTCCTCAATCATATCCGAATAGGTGATATTCTATTCTTAAGAGTGGGTGGAGTGGATAGAGATTTAGCTCAGTGGTTCCTGCACCTACCAAGCAAGTGCAAAGTCCTGAGTTTGATCCCAGTAACCACATAAAACACTGGGTATGGTGACTCACACCCACCAGCAATCAGTACCACATACCACAATGCCGGGCATGGTGTCTCCTGTGTGTAATCCCAGCACTTGGGAGGCAGAAGCACGAGGACTGCTGAGTTTGAGGTTTGCCTGGGCTACGTAGTGAGCTCAGGGCCAGCCTGAACTACAAAGTGAGACCCTGTTTCAAAAAAGAAAAAAAAGTAGAGGAACTAGGGTAGTACAGAGATGATGGCATAAACCTTGGAGACAGGGTGAGACACAGCAATTATCAGGAGGACTCTGGGCAACTCACAGTCATCTTTCACTTGGAGATAGCAATGCCAGTGGTGTCTCTGCTGTGCATGGACCTCTCTCCCTCTCTGGTGTCCACCAAACAGCCTGGAAACCCTCAGTGCTTACATCTCCTTTGCAGATGGGGTTGTCACTCAGGTGACCCAGCCTGGTCAACCGCATGCAACTGGAGACCAGTTGGCGGCTTCTCAGAGCAGGTTGGCCTCCTTGTAAAGGGACTAGGCTCAGAAAGAGAGTTCATTAGAGTCACTTACTTTCTCTTCCCTTGTGAAAACCAGACCTTAATGAGCACTCTTGCTTTCATGATGAAATAAGCATAAGGAGAAAGAGCCAATGTGCTAAGTAGCACTGCAAAATGGAAATGTAGGGCCTGGGAGTTTTTCAGAGTCACTGGGTCGGAAATACAAACTGCTGGACTTGATATACATGAGCAAACTCACTCTCTTTGTGATCTAAGTTATCATCAGTGAGATACTCTGATGCAGCCACGAGCTCCTGAATGATATCTCCCAAGCCTGTAATAAGATGCAAAACCCCAGGACAAACTTGGTTCTCAGCAGCAGAAAACAAATGTTAGTAGTAAAAACACCTACCAGATGCCCTTTTTGTGTTTTGGAATCCAAAGATACATTAATAGAACTCGCTAAATGGTCAGACTATTATTTGTGCTTCTCTCTTCAGGAGGATCTATAAAAACTTTGCAAGCTTTCATAGCAGCTCAGTTCGTGATAGCTCAATCTTGGAAACAACCCAAATGTCCATCAACTGGAGAGTGGATAAAGAAGATGTGGTTTTTTTACAAAATGGAGTATTACTCTGCCATAAAGAATGACAAGATTGATCCATTTAGGTGCAAATGGAGACATCTGGAGGATATACTAATAAGTGAAATCAATAGATCACAGA